>JAHDVE020012446.1:0-305935 GCA_022606495.2 Halesus radiatus
GAAGCAAGAAGTGTATGCCTAGATAGAGTTTTTTGGCTGTCCGTCCTATTTGCCTATCCCTGCGGAAAAACGGCGTGATGGTTAGTTAGTTAGTAAGTTAGGGTCATGTCAGAAGTCAGAATAACAGAAAAAAATATATGAATGTGATTGAAACACGAAGTGTACGCCAAGATCGAGTTGTTTGGCGATTTACCCTATCTGCCTACCCCTGTGGAAAATAATTACAAAGAAAAAGAAAAAAAAAATTATAATCAGGCAGTGGTAAAAATCACGTCAATGAAGAGATATTCTTTCAAGAATCATTGGGATTTCTCTTTTGAATCTCTCTTCACTGAAGCGAAATATGTCGATATCCTATGAGATATCCCGAAAAACAGCGTAATGGTTACTTAATTAATTAGTTTTATGTGTAAGATGGTAATATATATATTTTTTCCAATAAAAAACACAAACTAACAAAACACACGAAACATGAACAATTTAAAAATCGGATTAAGTCTTTGAATTTGGATAGTGATTTATTGTAACCAATACGTTTCAGTAAATCGTATTATTCACCATGTTATTTTAACTGTTTATATTGAATTAATTTTATTTAAGATCTATACGTAATTACTAACTTAAGTAATATAATGACGTGCATAAACTTCAATAAGTTTTTCCAACAAATTTAAAATTATTACTGTCATTACTCTTATTTTATCGTTTGTTTTGTAATTAAGTACTATTTTCATAATTTCTGTCACTCATTAGCATGATGAATTTAATTTTAACTTTTTTGCAATTAATTTATTAAAAAAATATGTATTTCAATCACGTTCATCTTCAGACTGAAGACGAACGTCATTGTATAAAACGATTATTTATGATTGTTTAAATTCCACTGGTCTATTTTATCGACCGATCCGGTCTGATAAAGTTACCAAGTGGAATAAAATTTTAAATTGATTTAATTATACTAATTACGATGGGATTCCACCAATTGCAAAAATTGACATTTATAAGGTGTTACTTATGACTATGTAAATACTCATACCTTAACCACGAGCTATTATTAATAATAATAATTGGATGATTTGTAAAGCGCCTTTTTTGTGAAAAATCACCTCAAGGGTGCTGTACAAATATCACCTCCTATTCTCTATCTAATTATGTACAAACAGATACAGAAAAAAAATACTTATCTGACAGGTCGCTTCGATAATAGTGTTCTATGTTATAATATGTATCTACTTTTAAATAAAATAAATAAATTTCTTTATTATCACACATCGCCCAAGAAAAAACATTGCAATCTATTGACTGTTATTTCGCCAATGCAATAATATTGTGAAACCTTGATGTATAGACATTCATTATACCAAGGACAAAGACATTACAATGAACAGTCCGTGCTTCTGATTTATGATTTAATTATACGAGTATAGTCTAACATTTAAGAGTAGATCAAAACTGGGGGCGCTGTCGTTTAAAAGGTTTTAAGTGAAAAAACAAAGATGACTCATGAAAATCTAAAAAAACAAAAAAATACATAATGGTCTAAGTGGGTATGTTTTATTTTATTATTAACCAAACGGTGTTAGAAAGTAGTGGTAATTGCGAAAGGAGATGATTCGACATCGTCTTCTAAGATAATTTTATGTTTATAATTCTTTTCTTATTATTTAACTGTTGGCAAGAAAGTTAATTACATAGAAAGATTATTTTTTGTGTTTATGAAATTTTATGTACTGACATAACGATGTATTAGAAGATAAATAAATTTAAAAAAAAAACGTTAAAAAGTTCAAGGTACTTAGCGTTGTTTCTTTAAAACAAACCATCAAACGCGAATATTTGAAAACGTTTGACTGAGAAGAACACAATTCAAAGACGAAGTAGGTAGCTTGCTGTTGCCATAGTATTGAAATTTTAAAGTTCCAAAATAATAAGTATCTGCAATTAAATGTCAAGTAATATGTTTAGTTTCGCGTAGGTTACTTCCCTTTTTTGAATCTCTGGAATAAAATTGGCAATATAGCATTTGAAATAAACAACTTCCTCTTTTATTACTATCGAGTGAAATAAAACATTATACATTCTGATAAACAAACACATTCATCCAGTCTGCTAGCAGTGGCAGCAGCAGTGGCCCCGACTGTCTGTTTATTACATCACTTTAATGTCTTGAATATGGGTTTGTGAAGGAATCGTAGCATTTATTGTTGCTTTTATTACGGCGGCAACAATCCCATGTTTTGCTCAAAGGGCCATAAAAATATTGGCCTTTTTGTATCATTTGGCCTCTATTTATTTATGGGTTTTTATTTGATTATTTAAGTGGCCTATAAAGTTTGCGCTATTGTGGGATAGATAAATAGCTATTATTATTATTGAAGTGCGATGATTCTTAGACAATTGATTGACCATTTTCCATTATTGGGCTCTTATGGCCTATTATTCTTCTTATTTTAATACTCTCCTATACGATATGAAATATGTTCTGACCAATTCTATAAACAATTAAAAACCAAAGATAATGTCGAATCTATTATAGGCGCAGACTGAAATTTTGAAAATGCGAATAACTGTAAATTCGCTAGGAGTCGTTTATATTTTTACCTAGGATAAGCATAAGACTTTTTTTTCATACACATAGCATCGTAAAACTCATGGTACAATCGAGAAACTGGTGCATCTACATTATATTTGGAGTCAATTTGGTGGTATAACTTTTTTATTTTGAGCTTTCGTTTTCTTATTTATTTAAAAATTATTTGTCTACTTATTTAATATTTTTATTGTTCCCTAGTTGCTACGCTGGCTTGGTCCGTGTTGTAGCAAGAAATGTAATTTATTAATATTTTCGAGTAATTCGAGTACGTAGTAGAAATTTTTTTGAAATTATTTTTTAAAAAAATCGGTCACTGCCGAGTCTATTCTTCTTATTGTCTTTTAAAATGCGTCTAACCGTAGAACCGACATTTTTTTAAAACATTGTTGTGTAAACTGGGAATGTCAAGGAGAGGGGAAACGGGGTAGAGGAAGGTTGGGTTACAGGGGAATTTATGGGAGACAATTACAATAGGCAGGACTTACCCTGGAGATGGTCTCCTAGATGTTGAAGTCTGCTCCGGACATTAGCCTAGCTCAGATGGGCAGGGGGCATCAACTTCTTATCATACAAGGTCGCGGATCGATCGCAATCTTATAATTGGGTTAAGGGCGTTTCTGCTTCTACGTTAAATTAGTACAGGGAAGTGTTTTCATACTCGGTGTTTATTGTAAACTCAGACAAACATGGTGGGTTAAGAACAATCGAGTAGACAGTAAGAAAGTCTTTATCAAGGTAGGATTCTATTGTAATATCTCTCTCTTTCTGATTGGAATCTCTAACCGAGTTATGCAGATGAAACAAGGGATTAATCAACACATTATGGGGAGATGGGAAATCAGCTTACATGGTGTTCTGGTCGAATGGCGGGGGTGGCTGGCAATGACGCCAAGGCCAGACATCGTCACATTGAGTTTAATGGGCTATTTACAATTAGTACGGCACCATGTTGAGTGCTTTGACAGCAAGAGGCAAGTCTAGCTGCGGGTTTCAGCCCGCCTGCATTGTACTTGCTCGTAAATAACTAATAACAAAAATGGCCGCCTCTTTTTCAGAGACACAGTTATCTCTTCGGGTTCCAGACGGGAAGTGATGAGTTTCAAGGGGCCGCAAGCAACGCCACCGAGCTTGCCAAAGGCGCTCACGTCGCTCGCTGCTGCTTTGTTAATTTTGATCTGATTGGTTGAATTGGGCGCTCGAATCGCCTGATTGGTTAATTTATGGAGGGAAATGATGTGATTGCTTGCCAGGCTTATTTGCCAAGACGAGTAGCTAGAACTCATCTCAGGGTCAACCTTTCGTTACATAACAACATATCTAAGTGCCAATCATATTTAGAATCCCATTTACGTATTCTTACAACTTAAATAACAAACATTTACGATCTACGTATAAGTGTAAAGATCTAGGTGACATACACAGCAAATTTATATCTGATAACCACATCGAACAAATTAATCAAAATCCTACAAAACTAAGTTTCCTATTAAGAATAAGTAAAGTTTTCAAAAACTCAACCAATGTTGTTTTGTTCATTAGTCAGAAGTCCACTGGAGTATGCGTCCACTAGATTGAATGCTCAAAATAAGGAATAGTATAAAAAATTAATTTTGAAGCATTTATGCCACAAATACAACAAAACTATAAATATGTTAAGAGGAACCGATGCGCTGTCTGTTTCATACGTAACTTAAATTTGGATTTGAGGCCAAAATAGCAATCCAAACAAAATTATATATTTTTTTAAATTAAAGGTTTAGTAAATATCTTCTACGTATGAGAAGTATTTTATTTATTTTTGTTTTAAATTATGAAGTATACGAGTATGCCATGAAAAAAAATCAATTTTCATAATTTTATAGGCAACTTAGAAAATTATTTGCGGGTTTATCGTATGTTTAAAAAAAAAATCAAATTTGTTATATAAATATGATTATGTAAATAAAAATTTTAAAAAAAGGTTTTTATAGTCGATATTTTAAATTATATATGGCAAATTTGTGTTCCAACGTAAATTGGTCGTTTTTAATTTAATTTGAAGTCCACCATTATTCTTATTTAAAAAATATATATATATATTTTATTATATTTTCAAAGCCGATGGGGAAACTTTTTTTTAAATCACCGTTATTCCCCAAATAATTGTTAAAGACGCTTCTAAAATCGTGAAAATTCAATTACTTTAATGCCCTATATTTCATATTGTAAAACAAAATTACATAAAATACTTATCATACGTACTAAATATTTACTTAACCTTTAATGAAAATGAAGGTGTTCCTCTTAACTTTACAAAAAAGACGGAACTTGTCAAATCTATTGTTTTTACATAACCTGTTAAATAATAAAATAGATGTTCTCGAATCCCTCGTTGGTTTAAATGTTACAACGAGACGCTTCTTCATGGAAAAGCGAACAAAACTTCTCACAAGAAAAGAATTTGTTAATTACTTGCGCGATCATAACATAAACACAACGAAAAATTGATAGACTTTGACAATTTTCATGATTCTGTACTAACACATTAAACAAATTTATTAAATTTTATTAGCGTGATAAAAATTATTTACCCATATTTTTTTCTCCTTAAACATTTATTCATCTTCAATTACAATTACAGATTTCATAAACTTCTCCATATCATCTCTCCACACACTTTCTTACTTTTTATTATTATTAGTCACTCGTAAATTCATTAGTTAGGAAGCTTTCTCTCCACAGACAAAATGAATAAGATATTGTATGGACATACGTAACTGGTACTATAACAATGTAAATTTTAATATACCTACCCGTTTGGAATAAAATGTACTGTGTATGTCTAAATTAATAAATAAAATCATCGTGTGGAAGATATTTTAAGAATCGCCCTGGTGAAAGACCACCATTCAGAATTGAAACGTTGCTTTAAATAGCTTTTAGTCTCACTGGCTCGAGATGGTTGGGAGCATTTGGGATAATGTGAGGTATTCAAATAAAAAAAAATTAAAAAATTCTCTTTACTCTCAGATTCAGATAACTGTAGATAGTGACTGGTGACCGAAAACGTTCTGGATTATTTTATCTTTTTATACATTATAGGATGTTCTAGATACCATACGTTTAATAATGCGTATAAGTATACAATATTTACGCGTACGACATCAACAGGAATTTATTCTTTCGGACAACCAAACTCTTTCAAATGGTACAAATCCCGGCGCGCGCAAATAAATTTTATTTAATTAATTTGTGCTGTTTCACAAATAATTCATTTAAAAATAACATATAGTATATTTGAACACGTTCCAGAGTGGAAGATATTTTAATCGCCCTGGTGAAAGACCACCATTCAGAATTGAAACGTTGCTTGAAATGGCTTTTAGCCGTATTTGGTGACCAGATCTGAATAGCCCGGTATTTCCCCACCTTCCTCCTTCCCTTCTCCTTACGCTCCCCAATACCTTCAGCCTCACAACATTCCCCAATTGGGGATGCCATAGTCTCACTGGCTCGAGACGGTTGGGAGCAGTTGGGATAATGTGAGGTATTCAAATAAAAAAAATTAAAAATGCTCTTTACTCTCAGATTCAGATAACTGTAGATACTGACTGGTGACCCAAAACGTTCTGCCTTAAAATGTTTTAAACCCAATTCAATAGCAAAAAATATCATTTCATGGTAATCGTACCATAGTGTATTATTCTTATAGTAAAATTTAACGTCAGCTAAGCTTGTTCGATAAGGGTATTATTTTTCTTAAAGGTCCAAAAAAATCAATCCATATTCTTTATCCATGCATAAAATCTCTTACATTTAAAAATATTGTGTACGTATAAACGTTGGAGCCAGCGTCCAATAAATTAAAACAAAAATGCTGAAGGCAGATCAAGAACCTCCCAGAACATGGGACACTTTTATTGCTCCGCTCCGAAAATATTTTCAGCATTTTCTTTATTTAGATTGCAGACAGTTTGGCGCCAATCACAACAGACAACGACTGAGCCAAAATCTTTCACCTCTCCCTCCCCTTCCCGCCATTATTTCAGAATTCCTACCTCCCCCTTTTGATATCACCCACCCTCCTCTTACTTCAGGTTTCCCGCCATGGACATACTAAGTATGGAGGAGGAGTAATGTTAGATTTATCAGATTTGCAGATTTAACCTAGAAAGATGGCAGCAATTGCAGAAAATGTATAATATTACAAAATGATATGAACCTGTGATGTGCTTTATTTACTATTAGCTCAAGTTCCCGGAGTTAACTGAGGTTATGAATATTTTGAGTAAAGTTTTGAGATTTGGTTGTGTAACCCCTACCCCTACCTAATTACCAATGTTTTTCCCATTTTATTTCGAATGCTAAGTGTGCACAATTTCATCAAGTAGTACCAAAATTCTGTTTTAGGGGTGAAAAAGAGAGATGGAGGTGGGGGTGGTTTTTAAAAATCTCATATAGACAGTGATCTTCCTTTTTTTTTGAAGGTCAATGTCGAAAATTCTATCAAGCTCGGAATAAAATTGTAGATTTGTTCGAAAAACAAACCGCACAAACACTTTTATTTGTAAATAGACAGAAGGTAGATAGATATATAGAAGATAGATAAATAGGTAGAAGACAGATCTATGGGTAGATAGATTGATAGAAGACAAAAGATAAATAGAAAATAGACAGATAGGTAGAAGATAATATAAATAGAAGATATATGTATAGACAGATAGATGCTGGAGAAATTTTTACTCAAAGTAAGTAAAAGTAACGCCTTATTCAAATTTCAAAAAATATATGCTCGTTTTTAGAAACAGAATAAAACATTTTACAAAAGTTGTAAATTTGATCTTCTATGTTTGATCTTAACCAAACTTTCAGAAGCTAAACGTTGCATTGCTCCTAAAGGTTTTACCAATTTTAAGAAACTAGATTTGAATAGTCACTCAGTTCCGAACCTCTCTCTTTCTTCACCTCTCTCTTTCATCCTCGTTTCCGTTCATATTTTCCTCCCGATTTAGAAACTTTATAAAAGGTTTCACCAATCATCATTTTGTTTAAGACAAATAAGCTTTTCGGCGAAATTCGTTCTAGAACAACTTAAGAATGCGAAAAATCCCTTACATAGATTTGACACGCTTTTAGCTGACAAGGGTAATCATGGTCAATTGACAAAAACTGTTTATTTTTCTGGTACAGAATATAAATAATGGATATTTTGCTTTTAACTGTCAAAGATAGTGGTCAAATGTTTACAAAGTTTTAGTACTTTTTTTTTCGTAAACCCTTAAATGCATGGCTTTTTACTTTTGAATATTTTTTTTGGATTTATGGTTGTGCTCAGGTGATAATAATCACTCTCATTTTCTGTTTTTATAAAAATTATGGATTTAATAAAAATATTAAAATCATGAAATAAATAATAGACAATAGAAAGAACAAAAAAATCACGAAGAGTTAAAAATTTAACGATTAGTTTGTATTGCTTGTTTAACTTACTGGCACATAAAAAACGACTTCAAGAAAGTTCAAAAATTGAGTATTGTGCAATATTCGGAAAATCAATGAATAAAATTAGAAAAACTTTATTAAAAAAAGAATTGATAATTCTTGGGTTATTTTTCTGCAGCAATCTACAGTCTGGTAATGTTTAGAAACCAAAAAAAAGTTGTAGACAATATAGTAGTATGTTGTAGTTCTATTACGATCCTTGGCTACGAATCCGCAGGCTGCGGGCTCAAATCCCGACGAACGCAAGTAATTTTATTTGAGTAAATAATGTTATTTCAAAATGTATTCATTTAAAATAATATGTTGTACGCTTGAAGCACGTTCCAGGGTGGTAGATACTGTCAGTATCGCCCAAGTGAAAGAGCACCATTCAGAATCGAAACGCGTTTTCAAATGGCTTTAGCCGTGTTTGGTTACCAGAACTGAATAGCCAGGTACTTTCCCACGTCCCTCTTCCCCATGTCTCCTCAATACATTCAGTCTCACAACATAACCCAATTGGGGATGCATTAGTCTCACTGGTTCCAGGCGGTTTGGGAGCAGTTATGACTCTTGTGTGGTATCACATAAAAAGGGGTTAAAGAATGGAAAATAAAGCAATAAAATGATTTGAACAAATAAAGGTGAATGACCATAACAGGATTGATTCTATGATATAAAATGATATATACATCGGTTATTATTTACAATTTGGTGCGCATACTTTGAATTGAAGAAAATATAGCGGACAATCCAAAAAAAACCGGCGTAAAAGCGCCAGTGAGTCTACTCCTATTTTTGCTTTCTAAGTTATGTAATGGAATAGATATTGTTCTACACTTATAACATATCTGAATATAGCATATTTATACCGCCCCCCACCCTTTGGCAGCTTCTTCTTTCTGGACCACCCTTGTCTACCAAGTAGTACTCATAATTTAAGGGGCCGAGTTTTGCTGTGCCAATGGCACTTTATTTTTTTGCGGTCGTACGCTAAAATACGTATCTGGAACACAAACATGTGGTAATTCATATGAATTCGTGGGTCGATGTCTAGGAGTAGAGAAACAGGGGGGAGAAGGAAGAGGATGCATAAAAAGATAAAATAATGTATTACCCGTTCTAGATACTATACGTTTAATAATGTGTATAAGTATACAATGTTTACGCGTACGACATAAACAAGGATTTATTCTTTCGGACAACCAAACTCTTTCAAATGCGTTGGCGTTACTTTTAAGATAATCTCGAGTGCCACTTTTTTTCGTTTTCTTGTTGATTTATAGATACTAAAACAGCAAAAACTCTTTGGGCTAAAGATATTTGCGCATCTTTATTTGTCTGAAATTTCTAAGTAATGCAAGTTTATCATTTTACAAATACGTTTTTATCATAAACTTTTCTTTTCAAAAAAAAAAAAAATCAACAATGTTTTTCTTCCATTTCAAAAGCCAAGTTACATTTTTGGTGAACTATCTAAAATTCATAAATCTTTCCTGAGCAAAGCCGAATACTAAACACAGTATTTTAAGGCAAATTTGTTTAATACTTGCCGATACGTTAATATTTTTGATATTTTTATAATATTGATATTTATATAACTTTGATATTTTTATAATATTGATATTTATATAACTTTGATATTTTTATAATATTGAAATTTATATAACTTTGATATTTTTATAATATTGTATATTTATATAACTTTGATATTTTTATAATATTGATATTTACATAACTTTGATATTTTTATAATATTGTATATTTATATAACTTTGATATTTTTATAATATTGATATTTACATAACTTTGATATTTTTATAATATTTATATTTATATAACTTTGATATTGTTATAATATTGATATTTATATAACTTTGATATTTTTATAATATTGATATTTATATAATTTTGATATTTTTATAATATTGATATTTTTATAACTTTGATATTTTTATAACATTATGTTGTAAAATTCGGTGTTATGAAATTGGACTCCAGTATCTCTATAGCAAAACTGTCATGCTGTTTTTTTTTAAAAAAAATTTCCAACATGTGTACGTTGATCACAACATGCATGCAATTATATTGTCCTAATTTTGCCCTAAATTCGTATGGTGATTTTTATTTATTGTTGTATTATTTAATATTGTTGAACTAAACTCCTGCTGTCTAGCTACTTCCAGTGGCATAGCTGGTATATTTTCCCATTGTATATAATTAAAATAAAAAAAATATAGAATAGAGCGTCCAGAGCTTCAGGGACACGAAATTTGCAGTTAATTGATCGGGTTCGTTCTTATATCCATCCATGTTATCAAAATAAACTTTTTTTCCGGCAACTTAGAAATTTACGTAAGCCCATTTTTTTTTTTAAATTTAATTAGAATTTTTCATTTTAGTATTAGAAAATATACGTATCGCCTTAATCTGTTTTAATTTTTAAATAATTATGTATACTCGTAAGTCTAAGTGATGAGGTATAGGTTAGATAAATTATGTTGTAAAGGGCCTTTAATGTGATTTTCTCACGAAAACGGCGCTATAGAAATAATCAATTTTTTTATTATTATCATTTTATATATTAATAACTACGAAATCCTTATATTCGTATGATAATTATAATTTATCAAAAAATTGTGCCAACGAAGGAAATAATAAGAAATAGATAAAATTGAGAGAGAAAATAAAATGAATCAACAAGATTTTTTTCACTTTATTTTATTTATATTTATGCATTGTCGACTGGTATCGGTTGAACTCAACCTTCTTCAGGAACGTAAACATATAAACTAAATTAACATTCAGACATATATTATAATGAAGGCAGCGAAAGTGGGGGAAAGTATAGACGTGGTTTAAAACAAAAAATGCCCTCCACATAGCATCCCCAAAGATGATATAGGCCTTGAGGGAAATTATTTCCCTCAGGGTCTCCTGTGTGGAGTTACTGTAAAAAAAATAAAAATAATTATAATATTAAGTCATAAAGTGCTTTCTTCGATATCAAAATATTTATGTTTTGGTAGCATAGCTTCATTGATGATTTATTTTCAATTATTAATATTGACCTTTAAATTATAAAGCCATAATTTATTTATTTTTTATCTTGGAACAAAACCTTCTTTTTAATAAAGGCTTTTTGATTTCTCCTGTAAAGTTGAAAAAAAATGGACCAAGGTAATATACTAATTAATGTAGCGATATAGGACAAATTTACGTAAAATTTTCCATTTTGTATTTGAAAATAAGCCCCACGTACTCGTACATTTCCGACCTGTCGCTAAAAAAATGGATCCCTCAACAAAAAGGTATGCTTTTAGTGAAATAAAAAAAAAATCGAAACCCCTACCATGTGACATTTTCGAAAAAAGTCAGTGTCACCTTATTCTATTATATAAAGAAGAATGTCTCGGGTATTTGTTTGTTTTGTATTAAAATCTACAGTGTTAATCTACAGATGAAATTTTACACACTTGAATCAAGAAACAAGATAAAGTCACTGTCTAAATTATGTTTTGAAAAATCGCTTCTTCCCCCTTTATCACCCCTTAAAGCGGAATTTCGGATCTACTTGATGAAATTTTAACACTTGATGATTAAGAAAAACTACTGGGTATAGGTAGAGAGATACGGATAGGGGTAGGAGTAGATATAGGGGTAGGAGTAGGGGTCGGGGTAGGGTTAGGAGTAGAGTCAAGGGTAGGGGTAGGGGTAGGGGTGGGGGTAAGGGTAGGAGTAGGTGTAGGGGTAAGGATAGCACATCACAACCTCAAAACTTTACTCCAAGCAATTCATAACCCCGGGCAACGCCGGTTGTAGCGGTAACTTACTTCTTTGTCTTTCTGTGATACGTGGCATTAATTTATCATTCACAGTTAGTGCATTATCTACAGTAGTAGAAGCCATCTTCGGGTAAATTCGCGTTCGCAGACAGTACACTTTTTTCGAAGTTGATTTTTTTAATGTTCCATATATTATATTTAAAATATAACTATTAGGTATTTTCCAAATAATTCTTTCGTTGACGAATAAATACATTCGATCAAGAGTTGTGTGCTAAATAATATTTCAGGCTTCAGCAAATACAATGAAAATAGCTTGGGGTGTCGGTAATGCCGGAACTCCCCCTGCAGAAATTTCTCTGTCGGATGGAATTGAAATCCGTGCATTTTATTTTCATTCCTTTAGACGAATTTCCCGAATATTTAACCACGGGAAGTCATTGGAATGCTTGAAAATCTCCTGGAGCATCATGTTTTATTGCAGAAATTTACAAATCATGGCTTTTGAAAACCTATAACGTATATCTATATCATTTTGTCGAAAAATACAACTAAATGCTCAAATATAAAAAATTTTCAACCAGTTTTCATTCATTTATTTTTCTTGTTTTTTATTCCAACAGGACTAGGTGAATGGTGCAATACCCAATCTGCTATATTACATGAGTCATGAAATTAGTAATTGTTTACAATAAGAGAAACGTAAAAATAATTATTGTTGAAAACGTTTTTCCCATAGATGGAGTAAAAAATATATGTTTTAGATTACTTTGTGGTCTGACGTACCTTTCGAAACACCGGTTTCGCTTATCCCGAGGTTCGTCGGAGTGAGCATATATATAGGTGTGACATAATATAAAATAGAATAAGAGGGAGACAGAATCTAAAATGAAACAATGCGATAGTGAGGCAGAACCTTTTTCTTTTATGTGTTGTCCCACTCAAATGCAAGTAAACTTATCTTTATCACGAGATATTAAAAAAGGATTTTTTTTTAATTTTTATATCTGAAATTGTATGTATTAATACCATGTATAATATATTAGATAAATAAAAAAGAAAATCACATTCACAGATCATAATAAAGTACTTTGAAACAAACTGTCAAACGCGAATAAATATTACAACATTTGAATTTGAAGGACACATTTCAAAGGTGAAGTGAGTAGCTTGGTAATGCCGCAGTAAAGACATTTTGTAATTACAAAAACTAAAAAATAAAATTATATACTATACTGAAGTATTATATCGATACGGAGAAGTGATTAATTAGGTGGGTAAAATAGTGTTTGTCTGTCTGTCTGTCCTCAATTTTCTCGAAAATTAATTGACTTTTGCTGAAAATAACACAGTTAGTTCTTTTTAGTACCGGGAAGGTTTAGAGAGTAGTTTGAATGAAATACATTATGTAGAACTATTGATATAACGTTTTAAAATTAGTATGAAAAACATTGAACCTGCCATGTTGTATTGAGGTTAATCCATAGATATAGTACTCTGGTTAGCCACAGATTACATATTCAAAAAAGAAGGTTGGTTCGGATAGAAACTTTTTAAAATGGAAATTATTAATTGGATGTTTTTTGAAAAAATAAATGTTTGGAATGAGATAAATTTTTCGAAGGAATGTTCCTCTGTTTCTTTGTTTAGAGATAGTAATAGTCGTCATAAGGGATTACTTTCACTGTCAAATCAATTATGGGACCCAAATGGCAAGCAAAAATTCACAACTTCATAACTTTATTCCAAAAAAAAAAAAAATCCCGAGCAGGGCCGGGTACACATCAGCTAGTAATAAATATAATTTACATGGATTACTATGGCAGGCAATTTCAATTATGGCAAGAAATATGTAAGATTTTTCAAGGTAAATCCTCTGTAAACCATAAGTAAAGATCATATACTATCAGAGTAAAAGACATTTGACTTAACTGCTTTGATTTTTAAATCTAAACAGAAATAGACAATGTATGTAATGAATAAAAACATTCAGTTATCTGCGGACGTATACGCAATACTTTTTTTAGCATAAATGAAAAAAAATGTTGTTACGTATTCAGTTTGTACAACAGTTTTCATTTGGAATAATTTCGCATTGATTTATAACACGAAGCTGTTTTTGTATTGCGCAGAATATAGCATGGATAACTACTTGAATTAATTTAAATACATAACCATGGCAGAAACGTTGTTAACAAGTCAATGGGAAATGAAAGGTGAAACAAAGTTGCAAAAAATAGAGGAGCCGTATTTTTAAAGCGCTATTTTAGTTTTTTTTAATCATTTCATTGGCGTTTTAGAATGACAGAAAAACAATATAAAACGCTAGATGAATTATTTTTAAAACGAGCACTAGCTCATTTTTCACACGTGGATTAAAATATAAATAAACAAAATAAACGCACAGTGTTATGAAAAGATTTATTCATGTTGAATAATTATTTCCCTTACAAAAGTATTAATTATGAGCTTAAATAAATTAAATTCTAGCCCCGCGTTTGCCTAAGGCCGTACAGACGCGACTAAGTTTCCCGCGTTCTTTTTCTGCCACTTCTTGAATTGACACCGCCGTGGCCAGGCGATGTTAATTTTACTCGTCAAATCTTAATTTTATTTTACTCTTTCCATCAGTGAGTTATTTTTTGAACGGCAATGTGCCGAAGTGTAATTGTCGCGGTAAATCGCAGGTGATGTGTTCAAGAATGAACGGGTGATTTCACATCTTTTATTTTAAATGCCGCTTTATTAAAACGCGAGTGTTTGAATCTTTATAGATGCTAAGCCTTTCTATCCATTACTGGAAATAAGTCCAAGAATCTCAGAAATCTTCCCGGGTTTTAAATCCCTCGAATATCCGGAGTATTTCCGAGTCTGACATTCGCGAAATATCATAATGTTTCGAGATCTTATATGGCTACCGTGGACGACCTCAACAGTCATCGCCAGTCATCGCTAGTCATCCACTCCCACGCTCCCAGATTCCAAGGGAATCTAGCTGACCAAGGAAACTTTGTAACGTGAAATTATATAAAATGAAGCTACATTAAATTATGTGAAAATTCCGCTATTATGACGGCCTCCATGGTCGAGGGGTAAGGCTCTCGACTACGAATCCGAAGGTCGCGGGGTCAAAGCCCGGCTTGCGCCAGTAAATTTTATTTAATTAATTTGTGCTGTTTCACAATTGATTTATTTAAAATAATAATATTTAGTATATGTGCGCAAGTTCCAGAGTGAAAGATACTCTCAGTATCGTCCTGGTGAAAGACTACCATTCAGAATGGAAACGTTGCTTGAAATGACTTTTAGCCATGTTTGGTGATCAAATCTGAATAGCCAGGTATTTCCCCACCTCCTTCCTCCCTTTCTCCTTCCCCTCCCCAATACCTTCAGCCTCACAACATTTCCCAATTGGGGATGCCATAGTCTCACTGACTCCAGACGGTTGAGAGCAGTTAGGACTCTTGTGCGGTATTCATATAAAAAAATAATAATAATGATGCCACAAAGTGACACACAAATCTTTTGAAGAAATTATAAAATAAAGGTATGTTTGACAAAGTCAGTTTTTTAGTGTTTCCAATTTGAAAGCGATTGGCCGGAAGACGATAAGAAAATTTATAAAAGAAAAAGATTTATCAAAATTACTACGATCTTATCAAAAAAATGAAATGGGAATCTTCTTAACCGACTCGATCACCTGAAATTACTACTGAAAATAAAAATCTCCGAAATGGAAATTGGCAAGAATCACCTTATTCACCCACGCTTTTAGTTAAAGGTGTGAAGTATTATGGTAAGCAAAATATTAATCCTTCATAAAAAGGCACCAACTGCTTACACCACGAAAAAAATGCATTCTTTTAATAAGGGTTTAAAGTTTTTTGGTGAGGGGTGATTGGGTTAGTACTTGCATGGAACTATCTAAATATACCTTCGCACTTAGTTAAAACTGAGAAATATTGAAGAAAGTAAAATATGAACCCTTCGTAAAAAGGTAACAACGACAAATATGAACTCTTTGTGATTGAGTTAGACCTTTCTAGCAGGACTGTCTTATTTATCTAAGTGTGAAATATTAAGGCAAGCTAAATAAAAACCCTTAATATAAGGAACAAACCATTTTAACTATGAAAAATATATTTCCTGATTTGGGTTATAGTTTTTTGATGGAGGGAGACTATTTTTCTACGTTCGTACTAAAATGTGGAAAATCGTATTTGGACAAGCAAAATAACAATCTTTCATGAAAAGGCACACACGATTTTCACAATGAAGAATATGATTCCATATAAGCGGTTTGAGCTTTTTATCTATAAGATGATCAGGCAAAATATAGAACCTTCATAAAAAACAACCAAGTACTTTTACCCCGAAAAATGTATAAGCGTTACAACGGCTCGAGTTTGTTGGCGAGGGGGTTGGATTCGCTTCTAGGATTTCAAACAAGGGTTGATATTCTTCCTAAGTAAAGGTTTGCTTGACTTCGAGGGAGAGGGTTCGTTTAAAGTTTATTGGCATGAGCGATAATGAAGCCTTTAGTGAGGCGGAGGCGGGGGGAGGGTACGTGCCAATAGGTCGACCCTCACAGCTGTGCTCGGGGTAAAGAGACGTAATTGGCCGAGTTATTGGAATACAAATTATTTGCTAACCCTATTTAGATTAATTTCATACGACTTCTTGTTTTTATTTGATATAATTTGCAAATTAATAAAATTAAATTCCAGTACAGGATACGTACTATTGTAAGTGTTTTTATTTTAAGAAAAGTATATATTCTTAAGTTATTTTACTAATAACCTATCAATAGTTGAATTCCTCCTACCACCATTATTATAAGCCAAACACGTTTCTTCTACAATGATGGAGGACTTGGCAGAGACTTAAACCCGCAACACTTAAGGAAGAATTAAATTTAAAAAATCTTTTTTTTTAAGTTCGTTTGTGAGCTCTGAAGTCATGAAATTTATACAGCTTATATTAAAAGAAACTGTTAAAATTTACTTGATTATTTTCATCATGAGCTACAGAGCTTCAAATACCTATTTGTACACATAATAACCGTCGAAACATTAGACAAGATGAATATTGTTCTAGTTTTTCCTTAGTGTTCTTTTTTATATTAACGCCATATAGGAGTATTTTACTTTTTTTATGTATCTTGCAGTCCCATTAAGTGTTAGAGAGGTAAAATCCTTTATAATTTATAAAAAAAAACAAGGAAATTCAAATAAAATAAAGGTGTTCGAATTGACAACGATTTTTACAAGATTTTATTCATACGATTTCCATATTATTTAAAGAAAACTCTGAATAAAAAGACAAAGACATATTTTCTTATACAACTGTTATAAAACGCATACACCTTTTTTTGAAAATGAAATACAAAATATTCCCAGATGCGATAACCTGATAATATTTGAAAACCTCCTACTACCATCACAGTAAGCGGAAGATGTTGCGTGCGTCGTGATGGAGGACTTAGGCAGCCGAGGGATTGAACTCATGACGCCTGGATGGGACCCAGACGCGATGCCAACTCAGTCACTGACCGATAAAACTTTTAAATTTATTAAAAGTT
This sequence comes from Halesus radiatus, assembly GCA_022606495.2. Classification (NCBI taxonomy): domain Eukaryota; kingdom Metazoa; phylum Arthropoda; class Insecta; order Trichoptera; family Limnephilidae; genus Halesus; species Halesus radiatus. The sequence goes on from JAHDVE020012446.1 coordinate 17,420, forward strand.
ACTTTGTATTCACATTATTAATATACACATGTCAACATGTTTCGAAAGCGATTCCTTCATCAGGAATATATAGAATAATAAAAAATTGACAATGAAACACAAATTGTGTTCTATGTTTATCATCTGTCTATACTTGACATTATTATTTTTTAGAATTCTATATATTAGTGATGAAGAAAGCATCGCTGTCAAAACATGTAGATATCAGTGTATATTAATAAAGTGGTGGAAATTAAAAAATACTTTTTATTCAACACATATCGATATGTTTCGAAAGCGATGCTTTCGTCATCAGGAATGTATGGAATACTAAAATGTAATAATGTCGAGTAATTAATGATGACGCCACAGAGTGAATACCAATCTTTTGAAGAAATGATAAATTTTTTTTTTTGAAAAATCGAAATTCTTATAAGAAAACTTCATTAGTATTTAAAAAATAAACAAACCAACATAAAGCCCTAAAGAACAATGAAGAAACACAGTTTATTTTGAATTCTTACCCCCCGCAAAGCAAACAAACTCTCGGAGGGACAGAGTTCATGCATTCCTTTTTGTGAATCAAGTCTGCCGCCACCCTAATAATAAATATCGGCGTCGGACCAAGGCGCCGTAAATTCTGATCTGTCTCAATTAACGCCAGCATTACAGCTTCGCGGGGGTAAGTATTCAGCAGTGGCGTGCAGTCCACCATATAGGCTTAAAAGTTGTACCTACCATAAGAAAAACTAGCCATAAAAGAATTGACCAGAAGTTTCTTTTAGACCGCCATATCGAATACATGGTTGCATGTTATTAACTATTTGCTGTATTCCTGAGTTTCGTCGTCGGTTCATAAAGATGACTGATACGTAACTCAATCTTATCAATATTACTCAATTCTAATATCTTTTTTTTAGTACTCAATTTTAAATGCATTTTTTCCTCATAGCCCCAACCAGTACCTATCAAACATACTACATAGTATATTTACACTTATTTATTATACTTTTTTTTAGATATATTATTTTACCATACTATGTCAATACTAGCTTTTTTTCAATGTCAATACTAGCACATCTATTTTTGTATAATGACACTTAATATGAGCTAAAATTGTCAATTTGACTGTCCTGAAACAGGATTTTTTTCTTGTTGGGCAGTCAAAGCTTTCTTAAATGTTGTTAAATAATGTGTATTTCAAATAAATACACATTATTATTATTAAAAGCTTCCAAGATACTTTGCTTTATACTCAAAAACTGCAAAGATTTTAAAAAGGTAAGCACAATGAAAATGCTGTACTTCACGTATATACGCAGTTCTCTGGATTATGCCTCTCAAGTCTGCAATCCCAGGTACAAATCACATGCAGGATTGAGAAATTATAAAACCGTTTTCTACGATACCTCGATTTTCGGGGCTATCGTCCCCACTTGAGCCGCGTTTTTAGAGTTTTTGTCACTAGAAAGCCGTAGAAATTTCGCCGACGTACTATTTTTTATAAAAACTTGCTGGCAACACTTCTGTGATAGATTGTCCTGAATTAATTGAACGAATTCAATTGAGAGTGCCTATCAGACAAACCAGACAAAATCACACAGTAAACCTACCTCAATGCAACGCTCACTTAAAACAAAACACCTTTATTCACCGCGCTTCACAAATTTTTAACACTTCCATAAATACAAAACAAACATGTAGGCTGATTCATTTAACTAGTCACAACAATCGCGGAATATATTAAGATAGTGAAAATTTTCAAATATTCGATGGACAGTTCTTATCCGATCTTGAAAAACTGCTGTACACAGCTTAACTTAACGCAGGTTATAGAGCCGCCACTGATATTAAGTAAACACCCCTACCTTATACTCCTTACTTATGCCAGGGGTGATACAAACACCATCAATTTTTCAAGAAAAATTTTTATGATGAAATAATCTATTGAAGAAAAATAAAAGTTTTTTAATCACCAACGTGGATATACAAGCTGCAATAAGAAAAGCTTATTTTTTAAACAAGATGGTAAGTAACCTACACATTGGTACATTTTCTCGGGATCGCCCTGAAAAGGACAATATAGAATCGAAATGTTGCTTGAAAGTGCGTTAGCGAACAGATCTGAATATGCAAAAACAACCTTATTCTCCTCATCTCTTCTTCCTTCAGACTGATAACATACTCAGAAGTGTTTTGTATGATCTACACTATCGGGGAGCCTACACGAGGTGATTTGAGTTCGAGAGTTAGTTCAAGTGCTCACTTTGGCTGTTCTCGGTCTACTGTAGGTTTTTCGAACAGTCACCAAAAATACTACAAACAATTACTGCACAATTTTTTTTTTTTATACGAATACCTCACAAGAGTCCCAACTGCTCCCAACCGTCTGGAGCCAGTGAGACTATGGCATTCCCAATTGGGGAATGTTGTGAGGATGAAGGTATTGGGGAGGGGAAGGAGAAGGGGAAGAGGAAGGCGGGGAATACCTGGCTATTCAGATCTGGTCACCAAACACGGCTAAAAGCCATTTCAAGCAACGTTTCAATTCTGAATGGTGGTCTTTCACCAGGGCGATACTGAGAATATCTTCCACTCTGGAACGTGCGCAAATAAACTCTTTACTATTTTTAAATGAATTAATTGTGAAAGGATTGAAAGTGCCGGGATTTGAACCCGCGACCTTCGGATTCGTAGTCGAGAGCCTTGCCCCTCGACCATGGAGGCCATACGATAATGCAGGGAATAGTTGTTGGACTCCTGGGTGTTGGGTAAATAAATGGGTTGAGTCAAATGTCTCCAGTAGACGTCTCTCTGAAAGTATAAAGCCGGCAGTTTAGTTACGAAAGCACTCAATAATATTTATCAGTTCAGTTCTACGCATAAATAATCTATTTTATGATAAAGTAATTCTAGGCGCGTAGATGAATCATCTAAACGTATGTTAACTGCAGGCTTATAACTGACTATGTGGCGTTTATTTCTAAAAGTGTGGAAGATTCAACAGTATCTTACAACTAAAACGAACCAAGTATGTACAAAACATAATGAAAATAGACTGTACAGTGCAGCGCCTCAGCAACGAGGCCTGTTATAAAATGATTATAATATTATACACATTTTATCGTGGAGTTTGAGGTTATCTTGTGAATAGAATTACTAAAAATATGTGTTTTAATTATTAAGGTTTGTGAACACCCCACTAGGAGAATCGTACGGGGTGTTTAATTTCGCCTGCATAAGATCGGACCTGCGTTTGATACAAGACAACGAAGGAAGAAATATTGCACCCCTATGCATCGGTGGTTTATAACAAATGAAAGGAGGATTCTAGGGAGTGATGAGGAATTAATTCCATGACAAAGTTGAGTAAAGAAAACCTCCCCGGAGGAGGTAGAACTCCGATTTAAAAAATGTTCTCATCCCGATAATGGATATGATTTGCACGAACGCAGCTCTGTTGATATTAATCTATGCTTACTTTGAGCACAAGGAACGGGAGGGGGAGGAAAGCTCTGAGGGATTGACTTGTTTCTTCTTTGTTTGAGCGCAACTTCTTCGAGTAAAGTTGATAAATGAGACTTATCAGTGATGCATATTAAGTTAAGGAAGTGTAAGACAAAACATAATGATATATCTACACTTAGGAAAATCGCGTATCATATTTCTATGAAACTGTTTTGAAGGTAAAAAACATTTAAAAACAGTACGGTAAATTTTGACGTTTCAATTTTGTATTTATTAAGAAACCAACCCTTTCTTAACAAAGGAGTGACAAGAAATCTAATATCTGTTATGGAAAATATAATATAATCGCAAATAATTGTCAAAAAAATACTTTACTTTGCCTCTAATCGCCATTTTATACAAAACCAGCTTTTTCTCAAAATTTGTGATTGTATATAACAAGAAAAATATTAAAAATAATTAACTGCCAAGGTATTTTTCAGAAATATTTTACATCATGGCGCATATTTATTAAACACTTTGTTAGGCTTAGATATATTAGATAATTACCAGAACTGAAAAATTCACTTTATTTTTTGGGAAGAGCGGTATTATTTTTCATAAATGAATTAAAAATTATTTTGTATTCACAACTTTATTAATATACACAGATATCAACATGTTTTGAAAGCATTTTCATCTGGAATATATAGAATATTAAAAAAATAATAATGTCAAGTATAGAAAAATGACGAACATAGAACACAATAATTTAAGACTAATTATAAACATAAATAAAAATTGATTAAAGTGGGTTAGTAATTAATCAAAAATGTTGACAAAAAATTATTATAAAACATTGAATAAAAAATTTATATTAGAAATTAAAAAAAATATTAATATTAGTATGAAAATAAATTTAAGAGATATTTTAATAAAATATTTGATTTTTTATTAAATTTAATTCACTATTAACGCTTTTACTGATTCATACAATTTCAAATTTGTCTAATTGTAAACCAGTAGTCGTGTGTAAAATTTTATCTATAATTTTTTTTTTCTTCATATATTTTGTATTATTTTATGTTTTTTTTTTAAATATAGTTTTTTATGATAAATTGGCATTATTTTTGGGAAAATGAGGTTATTTTCCAAAAAAGTATTATGTTCCCCTTTAGGTATTTTTCAAAAAAGGGGGTGTAACACATATGTTTTAAATTTTATGTTGTCTTTCTGTATATAAATATATTTTGTTTTTGAAAATCGAAGAAAGACTGACAGTACGCGGCGTTTTCCAGATGAATTAAACTGTGTTCGTCCTGTTTTCTATGGCTATTCAAGCTTGTCCGTAACCTTAATTATATACCAGAAAGTCGCAATTTTCGTGAAAAAATAACTAGCGTTTCGCGGTTTTTCCAAATTAGATTTAGATTTGATTTAGTCAATTCGTAAATTTATTGAAAATGATCAAATGAAACACTCACACTTTCTTTTAACCACATTTATTTTACACGCCAACCGGTTTCGGAACAACTGTTTGCGTGTAAAATAAATGTGGTTAAAACAAAGTTTGAGTGTTTCATTTGATTATAATGGATAACCACAAAGTGATAGCTTCATACAATATTATTAAAAATGATTTATTCCTACGTTGTTTAACTTTTCCTGCGTTGTTTTTGTATTGGACTGTAATAGTATATTTATTTTTAATTTTACTATATAAAACTTTTTTTATTTTTTATTACACGCGTTTATATTACTTTTTTGCTTTCTGTATTAAATAATGTAAATTGTACTAAACATATATTATAATGTTAACAAAATAGAGTATTTCATATTTATATATAGAAATGGAGTATTTGATACAACACGGTACAAGCTAGCGTAGCAAGTAGGGAACAATAAAACTGCGCGATCCTCGCAACTGTCATATTTAAATAATAATTATTACGATAGCGAGCATCGAAATACACAAGATTTTACGGTTGTTATAAATAAACATCGCAAGAAGCGACTTTTAAACAATCGCGGTACAGGAACTAATGTAGGAAATTTAAAAATAGCAAACCTTTCAACAGGGCTATATGTCTCTCGTTTCGCAATTGAAACGAGCACAGAAGATGTCAAGTTATTTTGCGAAAATAAAGGTTTAAAGACAAATAATATTGAAATCCTAAAACCTTTTAAAGAAACCCCATTCAGGACATTTAAGGTTATGATCCAGAAAAGCGACATTAAAACTGTAATGAATCACGATTTCTGGCCGCAAGGCATCGTGTTCAGAAGATTCAGAGAAGCTGTCGAGCGAATTACGAAAGAAACAAAACAAAATGAATAAACTAAACATTACTTCGATCAATTGCCGATCAGTAAAAAGAGTAGAAAAAATTATTTTCGATCTATGTTCTACGAACGATATTATTTTATTACAAGAGACGTGGCTTTTACCAACTGATTTAGATTTTCTCAACGAAATTCACCCTGAATTCACGAGCTATGGGAGTTCAGCGGTAGACATCTCTAGCGGTCCATTGAGAGGACGACCATATGGCGGACTATCTATACTATGGAAGAAATCATTCAAGGCAGTGACGATCGATTGTGAAACTCCCAGAATAATAGCGATTGATATCACACTAAATACTGGAACATTACTTGTCATGTGTGTATACATGCCTGTGGACAACACTGATAATTTACCAGAATATTTATCCTGTCTATCGAAATTGCACACGATAATCGAGGAAAGAGACAACCCTAATTGTATAATTCTGGGAGACTTTAATGCCAATATGAATTCGCCTTTTGGGCGTGAACTTAAATCATTCTGCTCAGAATATAACCTACAAATTGCAGATGTTGACATACTCCCGCCTGACTCGTACACATATGTAAGCGATGCACATAATACAACTAAGTGGCTCGACCATTGTCTCGTAACTCAGGCAGTACGCAATACAATTGAAGATATGCATATTGACTACAATTCCGACTGGTCTGATCATAGACCGATGCACACTACTCTAGGAACTATTGGGCTACCTACATATACTTCTAGTTGTACAATAGTGGAGGATCCATGCCGATGGCGGCCCAAAAGTCAAGCACAAGTGGAGTCCTACTCCAGATATGCACAATTAGCCATAGGTCAACTTGAGATAATTTGTGGAACCGACACAGAAACTCATGACAGCACCATGGTAAATGCAGCCCAAATAGATGACCTATATAAAAACATTGTACAAGTATTACGTACCTCAGCAATGTCTGCATTTAATACAGGGAGGAAGCCTAAAAAAGGGCGAAAATGGAAGGCTATAGCTGGTTGGAATGAGCAGGTTTCCTTACATTATGAAACATCGAGAAATGCACACATAAAATGGCTGCAGAATGGACGACCTACTGATGGTCCTATCATGGAAGCTCGAAAACAATGTAGATCGCTCTTTAAGAAAGAATATAAGAAGTATCAAAGGAAATTCGAACAGAATAAAATGGATAAAATAGCAAACAGCTTTCAATGCAAGAACTTTTCGTCTTTCTGGAACAAAACCAATACTGTATTGAAAGCAAAACATACCGCACCGAGCCATATTGATGGAAAATCTGAAAATAAAGATATAGCTGAAGTTTTCAGGAATACTTTTTGCTCCACACCAGTTCAACCGCAAATAATGGATAAACAGATTGATGCGCCAACAAATCAACCGGAACAACAGCCGTCCATAGTCATCTTACCTGAGATAATCCAACGAGCAATACGCAACATGGCAGGAGGTAAATCTGCAGGTCACGATGGACTTGTCATAGAACATGTAAAACATGCGGGGGGGTACGTAACAACTCTGCTGGCCTCTCTCTTCACCGCTATGATCGGACTCGGACACATTCCGACAGAAATGTCTAAAACCAAAATAATACCGATCCCCAAAAGCCGTCAATTAAACCTGACATCATCCGTTAATTACAGGCCCATATCTCTTGCCACAATAACTGCAAGAATCTTTGAAAAAGTCATCTTACATTTAACCGAAGACAAGCTCAATACAGAGGACTCCCAAATGGGCTTCAAAGCTGGATGCTCAACTGATACAGCCATATATAGTATGAAACAAACAATTGAATATTATAAAGCCAGAAAAACAACGGTATACGCATGCTTCCTAGACTTGAGCAAAGCTTTTGACAGGGTTAGTCATAATAAGTTGTTGGAAAAACTGACCGAACGACAAGTACCACCGCAAATTGTTAATATATTAAGTACATGGTACAACCAACAGGAAAACTTCATCAGATGGAATGACAGCCTATCAGAAGCAGCTCAATTAAAGTGCGGCGTTAGACAAGGAGGCTCAATGTCCCCAGTGCTGTTCAATGTATACATGGATGAACTTAGCAAAACTCTGAAGGAAACAAGAATCGGATGCCACATTGCTGGGGTATGTATGAACAATATCAGCTATGCAGATGACATGGTCATACTTGCCCCATCGGTAAGAGCTATGAGAAAACTTCTAGACATATGTGAATCGTACGTTATTAGTCACGGGCTAATGTATAATGCAAAAAAATCATCACTGCTGATTTTCAAAGCAAATACGGGTCCTGCTGTCATTCCGCCCATACGTCTCGGCGGAGCCAATCTTGAAATCTGCAGCGAAATCAAATACTTGGGGCATGTCATCACTGATGACCTAAATGATAAAAATGACATAGAACGCCAAAGAAGAGCGCTGTGCGTACGCGCCAACATGCTCGCCAGAAGATTTAATAGGTGCAGTTCTCCGGTAAAAAAGCAACTATTCCAGACATACTGCATGAGCTTTTACACTAGCGAACTATGGACTAGATACACACAAGGCGTCATGGACACACTCCGAGTGCAATATAACCATGCTTACAGGGCGCTGTTCGGCCTCCCTTGGAGATGCAGCGCCTCGCAGATGTTCGCAGAGGGAAGGGTGCATGGGTTCGCTGCTTTGATGCGCCACAGAATAGCCGGGACGAGTCAGCGCTACCGGAGATCGGAAAACACTCTTGTCCAGGCCGTCGCCCAGTGGCATGGCGCGCCCCTACATCGTAGATGGAGAACTTCCCTCAGGCCATTGTAGCATAAGTGTTAAATATGTTATTTTAATTTAATTTATTTTTTATTTTTTGTTTTTATATTATATTTCTACAATGTGTAATTTTCTATTCTTAAAATGTATTCTTTTTATATGGCAGACAGAGTATTGCACTCACCGCTTTGTTCTGCTGAAATAAAACATTATTATTATTATTATTATTAATAAAAATGTAAAATAAATATTTATTGTACAATTAAACTGCAAAGCGATATTTTCAGATCTCTGGTAGGTATTTACGTATATAATGAAGACATCATCATTTACTATTTATAAATTATGATATTCAATAGATTAGGCGATACGCGCTTTCCACGTTGCAGTTCGTATATTTAATTTACTCCAAAAGATGGCTTAATATATTTCACATTCAGCAGGAGTATTGCTCACATATTGAACCCATGATCTTTGGGTCCAGAGCCTTACTCCGCCGCAGAATTCATCAAATCTTTCACAAGCGTTGAATTCCACCTAATTGCACACGAGCGTGCCGCCATTAATTGCTTTATATATAACAATTAAGTTAGTAAGCGGCGCCCGCACGCAACCCGGCCATAATAAACTACAATTTGTCAGACAAACCCTCTCACACTTGCGGTCTGCGGTCAGGCGGTTATAACAGTACTTAACCACTGTGTATAATAGCATAATGCCACTCCTGAAGCATTGGGCACGGAGACTCGGTCTATCATAGCACCGACGCTCAGTGCGGGGAGCTAAAACACGCGACGGGCCGCTTAGGTAAACACTAAATTACTATCAAGTGGACGATAGCAATCGAATCATTGTCCCGTGAATGTGGGGAGACCAGACGTCTGAGGCAGTAGAGGCTCTGTTTTAAACACTTTTCAGGATGACTATTGCTAATAACTGAAGAACTGTGTATGAGAAGATACAATATATAATGTCCAAGCGATTATGTCAAGTTATCCAGAAAAAAAAACTAGAGTTGTACATAATCCCAGTATAATCCCGATGAAAGATCACTATTCAGAAACAAAATTTTGCTTGAAATGGCATTAGTCGTGTTTGTTGACCAGATTTCAAAAGCCAAGTACTTCCAACTTCATCCCAATCTCAATAATTAAGGATGCAATCGGTAGCAGTTTGAACTCTTTTAAGGTATTTACCCACGCACTGGCTTTTTTTTACATATGCAATGTACATAAATGTATATACTTTAAAAAGGAAAAGCTTTTTGCTAACTACTTTGATTTTAGTATATTATTTTTTTTATATCTGCATTTTTTTTTTCAAAAATATTAACATACAAAACTAACAAAATGCTCGTTATTACTGGACCCGCCCACAAATGGCCAACGCAAAATGCATCCAGAGAAGCTAAGACCATGTCTTGGTTGGAGAGTTGATCGTGGGTAGCTTTAGATTTTTCAATATACTTGCTACAACTTCATCATCTGCGGTACAATTTAAAATACCAATAAACAAGGAAAAGCTAATTTTTTCCGAGCCGAAATCGCTACATTCCTGCAATTCCCATTCAAATACCAATGAGCTACGAAAGCTGTCTCTATCGTCCGAATAGTATTTTTTAGGAATTAATAAGAGGATATCCTAAAACAAACATTCGCAGAAACATTTGTAGTTGAATTTTTTGGGATTATCACAAATTGGGATTGTCTTAAAATTCTGGTAACTTCAGAATTAGTAATGTTTCATGAGCTGTTTTAAAATTTCTCCCAGACATCCTCATCGTAATAGGGTATTTCCATTGTTTTTTTTTCATCGTCTACAAAGTTTTGGAAAAAAATTACAATGACGACAGCATTTTTATTATGTTTTTATGTTACGAATACATTTTCTATTGCCGCCAAAACGACATGTTCGTTTTTGTTCGCAAATATGGGATTGTTGACGTCACGCCGACCAACGTCAGTGACAGCCATCATCCAGTAGCGTTATGTACATCATATTGACGTTGTAGCCAGTTCGAACCGTTTCGGAATGAGCGAAATTTTTGAAATGAATTAATGAAAATATTAAAATTACGTATTTTTAGTATCGTAACACTATCATTGGAATCAGAAATATAAACTTTAAATCTCATATACCTTTTTAACGGTAACCGTAGTTTTTGAAAATACTCTCTGGTCTTATTTCCTCACAATATTTCCCTGAATTGAGACTCGTGAAATTTAAACATATTAGTCGTATTGGATAGGTAAGCAAAACGATTTTCTTAGACCTACCCATTTTTATCGATAAGGAGGAATTGTCTGTACTCATAATATTTTTTTTATAAATTTCTTACCTTGCTCCACAATTCCGCCTTCTGGTCACCCGGACTGTACAGAGTTAAGTGACATTATAGACACGGGGGTCCGGGTCCGGGGAACACGTCCCGGAGTGGAGACGTGAGCGAGGGGCATAATGACCCCCGATTAGGTCCCTACCCCTACTCCCTACTCTCCGCTGGTAATTACACCACCTGTGATAGACTTCCCCAACGCCCCGTTGTCTCCCAATGATACTATCTTGATAGTCGTTATTTGAAGGAAAGGGTGTAGTTGGTTTGTGGAGGAAATACGAGAAAAAAGGTTTAGAATCGCCAATGGAATGAAGATGTCTCTGGAAAAGTGGTAAAATCCTTGACCTCACCACCAAAGATCGCGGATTAAAATTTAAACAAGGGAAAAGAGAGGTTATTTTCCACGACTGTTACTGTTAAGTGTAATAAAGAAATACAGTATATTTGTTTCAGAAGTAGCAATATTAATTTATCGGGGAAATTTTGGAAAATGAGTTCTGTTTTAAAAACTTACTTATTTGATAAAAAAAACAGCTTTGTTTACATCACCAATTTTTTTTAAATATATTTCTTGCCGACTGGGTTTCGCTACTACCATAGCTTTTTCTAAACAGTATACTTGTTATTTTATATACTTAGTATAGTTATTGGTTTATTTTAAAATTATAATCACACGCGAAGTTACCGCTTCATACGAAAAAAATATAGTTTTTTTTATTTATTTGTTATCGGTTTTGTACGCGTTACAAGGTTTTTTGGTGATATAGAACATTAAACCAGTCTCACTGCCATTCTATCACAATAGTCCTAAATAGGTGTTTCTGCGTAATTATGTTAGAATTTAAAGCTCACAATGTCATTACCAAAATTATAAGATATGTAATATTTCACTCCTTAAAATTAAGGAAATGCGCCATATTGTTGTTCCATGAATTTTTATTGTTCAATTAGAAAAAGTTGAGCGCAACCAAACGGAAAAGTCGTCAAAATAAAAACGAAGATGTTATACATTAGCACCTCGTCCCAAAGCAAAAAGTACTCTCTGTATTTCTGCTATATCTGTTTTAAGTAACTAGATCTGAATATCAGGCAATTTCCCAAAAATTCTCTTCCGCAACTTCTCGTCGTTTCCAATGAGGATGCTGATCTAAATGGTTGAGTCATGTGCGGAACCACAATAATAAAATACGTAACTGTCTGGAAGTGGATAGATCAAAGGGATTAAAAAATAAATTAATGTAAATCAAATATACTAAGGTTATTATTAAGTATTATTAAATTTTTTTCATTATTGTGACAGCTATTTCGGCGTTCAAAGCCATTATTAGGCCACTTATTTATATGATTCTATTTATACCCACCCAATTTAATTTTTTGTGTTGCCTAAAATGATTTATTAATGGTGAAACCGATTTACCGAGAAAATAATTGTGCAAATAGACTCTATTCTGTGAGGTACTTACTGTTGAAACTTGTGCCCGCCTTAAATGGTTATGTTTTCTTAATTGTTTTATAATGATATTGAATGCTATTGACTTATTTAAATGTGCTATATTGTTTAGGTCTTGTGAATATACTGAGAAGTGGGGAATACATAATTTCCTTACTTATTAATTAATGTTCATTTATTAATTTTAATCAAAGACCATTTGTTTCTGTATGTAGGGGTTTATCCTCGTTGTTCTCAAGCAGGAGGTGATTATTTACTACGAGATGTTGTTTTAGCAAAGGGGTTGTTTCAAGATTGTGTGACCCATAAACCTTAACTCTTTTCAGACTAGATGACTTTCACTTCGTCGACGTGGTTAATTCGGTAGAAGTTTTTAAATGAATATACATACTTTAATAATAGTTACATATTTCGAATATCAAATACAGAAACTGTATTATCTTCTGACGCACGTCTGAAATAGTCGCAAAACTCTAGGTCGGTGTTTTCTTTACTTTAAAAACATTTAACAGTTTTATTAAAATACAAAGAAATGAATTGTGAGGGATTCCGGTGAAAAATATTGTGATTTATAAAATATCTATTTGTATGGAACGACTACCGTCGAATCTAAATACGTGGATACGCGTAAATATAAATGGTTATTGGCTTAAGTAAATAAATCAAATTTTAAAGATACAAAAACGATATAAACACCAAAATATCGAAACGCTTCGACTTGGCTCTGACGTCATCCGAAACCGATGGAAACGCAACCGTGAAGAGTTTAACAACTCCGTGACGTAATTTGTGCAATTTTTATTGGCGCCCCTTAGACCCATTTTTTACAAGATATTACATATTGAAATAAAAAAAAATCGTATTTTTTAATTTTTTAAAGGTTTTTTAATTCTTGTTATTATTTTGAATTAAAATGTAAAGGTGATTTACAAATACACTGACATTTAAGTTATATGGTAAAAGTTTTACTGTATAAGTAGATATTACAAAAAAAAAACAGGAATGTTTGAAAAAATTTTAAGGATACTTTTTTTCGCTTTACACATCTTTTTCAAAATGACAAAATATTTAATTTTTTTGGAATGCAATGTTTTCATTAGTGGTCGTTAACAGTAATAAGAAGAAAAAAAGCTAAGAATTAAAGATAATAAAAACTCTCAAGTGAAATACGATTCAAACAAAGGACGCAGAAAGTAAAATAAAAAACCTTAGCTTTTTTTCTGTTACATTTGAGATTTATTAAAATTATCTTTAACGATTAAATATTACCATCAGGTTTTAAGCTTCAATAACTTGTTCAAGTAAAATTAATAATCATTATAGACTTGTAGAAAAGTCAAACATGTAAATAAAATACAGATTAGGTATATAGGGAGAAAAAGACAGCAACCAAAATATGGGGAGGTTAATTGAAGATGATAATACTAATTTTTATATTGGGGTATGATATCGACATAAATGATAAGTAAATGGAAAGTGATAAGGTATCATTAGCTCAGTGGTAATAGTCTGAGTCCCGGTAAGATAGAGGTTCAGGGTTTGATTCCTAGATGCGACCGTTACCTTTTTACTTTGTTTATCTTCTTCAATGATAAATTATGACAATGCGGTTCATAAGCTTCAATGAGTTATTCCTAAAAATTATTGCAGTAAACAATCCAAAAATTATCAACATGCGAAATAATAAAAAATCTTTTTACATCTATAGAAGGTTCAGGACTGCTGCCACGATGCAATTTCTAACATGAGTGTAGCACTCGGTCTTAACAAGAAAATACTTTAAAAAGAGCACATTTAAAAGTCACAGAGTCTTCAATATGTAAAAGCGCCCCCTAACGAATACTTAAGATCATTATTATGAAGCCCGAGAGAGCATTAAAAATTTACTGTCTGCTGGTGCTGGTATGGAGTTAGCTCTTTACGTCGTCTGGGACCTGGAAACAGTCAGGTTCAAGAGAAAAAAACACACTTTAGCTAGTTGGAGTCATCAAAGGGTATCTTTACAGGAAGCGTTTATAAAATAATGGGATAAATAATGCGGAAGTTCGTAGCGATGTTACTTACAGGGGCAGAAGTGTTTTGTAAATATTTTTTGGATAGATCTCAAAGTTATTAAAAAACAACGGTATTTCTTTACCAGAAACGTTAATAAGAACGTTTTCTAAAGATGCAAGTATACAGTCGAGTGCTGATATCAACATTGATGTATGGCAGTGAGGCGCGGAACTGGCAGAGTAAGTATGAAAGTAGACTAAATGCCATAGAAATGAGATATTTTTTGTTCAAAATTATAATTAAAATTTTTTTTAGATGCATTTAATTCCATAGGTAACAAACCAAAATTAACAAAAAATATTAATAAATACAAATTGTTTGTAACAAAAGAATCACACATCAGCAAGACTAGTGCGTGAGTATACTTTGGATTGTTAAAAATAGCTTTTTCTAGATTTTTTTTTTGTTTGAATACCCCACAAGAGTCCCAACTGCTCCTAACCGTCTGGAGCCAGTGAGACTATGGCATCTCCAATTGGGAAATGTTGTGAGACCTAAGGTATCGAGGAGGGGAAGTAGAAGGGGAAGAGGAAGGTGGGTAAATACCTGGCTATTCAGATCTGGTCACCAAACACGGCTAAAAGCCATTTCAAGCAACGTTTCAATTCTGAATGGTGGTCTTTTACCAGGGCCATACTGAGAGTATCTTCCACTCTGGAACGTGCTCAAATATGCTGCATATTATTTTTTTTAAATGAATTAATTGTGAAACAGCACAAATTAAAAAAATAAAATTTACTTGCGCACGCCGGGATTTGAACCCTTACCCCTCGACCATGGAGGCCGTCTATATATATTTATAAATAATTTTTACTTTTTTTTTTGCATAATATTATTTTTCATTCAATGGGAATTCGTACCCGCTAGCCCATCGCAAATATCTTGTCAGCAGGAGTTTAGTTCAACAATATTATATAATACAATAATAAATAAAAATACTCATTCATATAGTATCGAAATATTAAAACAATATAGGTACATGCATGCTGTGATCAATATACACAACTTGAAAAAAAATTATTTAAAAAGTTACAGTAATTGTTACAGTGATAACAGAGTGAAATTACAAATTAGCAATTAAATAATGTTTTTAAAATATCAAGATATGAACAAGTATCACACAAGTTGAGAGATACAAGAACAGTGATGCAGTTTCGTTGCAACGAGAATAGACCATACAACACTTAAACAATTTGAAAGATATCCGTAGATATCCAGGATATAATCAAGGATACTGTCATATTTGTTTAAACGACAACATCCGAAAGAGCAAAATAGTATTAATTCAGCATATATCAAGGATACGTAAAAATATTAAAATCCATATTTATTTTACAATTCAATTATATTTTTACACCAGGCTCTTTAGTAATAAAATAACAGTATACCTAGTAATAAAAAAATATAAACATTCGTAAAATTTCAAAACATATTGAGATAAACAAGAAATGAGAACAAAAAAACTGTATTCATTTGAAAAACTAAATTTCACGTTGAACCCAAAAATGACTTTATAATTTTCTTTCTGTTTTGTTTTGTTTGTTTGTTTGCTTGTTATATAAGTTTTGTAATTTTGTTAGTTATGAAAAAAAATCATGTTTGCGGAATGATGGTCGTACTACAAAAAATATGTGGTTCCGAAAAGAATGCGAAGCGGTTAAAGCGTTCATGAGCAAGATTATGAAAATTACACTTAGGAAATGTAGAGCGGATGAATGAAGAAAAAAGCCCCAAAAGAATATGTAACGTGAAAGTCAATAGTAAAAGAAGTCGAAGATGCCAAAGGAAGACATGACATGATCAAGTTAATCAAATTCATATCAAGAGACAGGATAACATAAATGCATGTTTTGACGGCCTCCATGGTTGAATAGTTACGATCTTCGGCTACGAATCCGGAGGTCACGGGTTCAAATCTCGGCGTGCCCAAATATATATATTTATTTATTAATTTATGATATTTCACAATTTATTCATTTAAAATAACATATAGTATATTTGCGGCATGTTCCATAGTGGCATATTCTTTTAGTATCGCCATGGTGAAAGATCACCACTCAGATTCGAAATGTTGCTTGAAATGGCTTTAGCCGTGTGTGGTGACCAGATTTGAATAGCCAGATACTTCTCCACCTTTCTCTTCCCTGCCTGCTTTCCATCTCCACTACATTCAGCCTCACAACATATCTCAATTGTGGTTGGCATAGTCTCACTAATTCCAGACGGATGGGAGGAGCTGGGACTTTTATTCCGTACTCAGATATTTTTTTTTTAAATGAGACAAAATTATGAATGATATGTGACGGGCCATCAGACTCCACCGATGCAGAAATACGGAATAATAGTTAGAAAGATAGTTATAAAAATAGTATCTTATGTCAAAAATCCACATACGTTTCCGTAGTTACATTTCAACCACCTCCGGAACTAGGTATTTCAAAAAAGTTTTTAATTATTTAATATTTTTTCGTATTATTATTCCTCCTATTAATAAAGGTTATAAAGTCATTAAACCACCTCAAGGCAAGTTATCTAAGTTTTTTTTAAATGTAGTTTTTGCAAGAAGAATACGTGACCTATTTTTTATATATTCATTAACTCCCTCTTTGTAGACAAATTCGAAACGAGAAACTTACCCGCATTTTTGTAATACGTCAGATTATGTTTGAGAAACAAATTAAATTCATAAATATGTACATAACTATCTGATTCCGACAATGTTGAGATGTTTAAATGGAATGTTTGTTTGGAATTGATGTTTTTCTGTAGCTGTTTGTACATAATTAGATAAAGAATTGGAAGTAATATTTGTACAGGGCCCTTAAGGCGATTTTTTTTCACAAAAACGGCGCTAAACAAATCATCCAAATATTATTATTATTATTAATACCTTCTATATTTATAATGATACTGAAGAAGGTAAGTATTTCAAAACCTGATCTGTCCAAAACAAAAACATAATTATTTTTCATCGATTTTCTCATTCGCTATAATGAAAGGGTATTTGCTCTTAAACGAGTGATTTTAAAATGAAAAATTAAGTGGTTTTATCAAAGAAACTCTATATTTCCGTTCGTTTCTCGGTTAACCTTATCGTTTATTCGTAAAGCAAATATAATTATGTAAATACAATTTGGTGGGTGGTTAAAGGTTGATATTACAATATTTGATAATAATATTAGGTAAGCGTGATTATATCTGCTTGTCAACTAACACCATGATATTGTAAAATCTGAAAATCACACACAAATTAAAGCTTTATAACAAATTCTACATACTAACATTATTCCACGAAATCCACAGTTCAAGCTGTGAATTACTTAATAACGATATCTTCTAATACTGACTTCATTTGTGAGCGAGATCTTTCCGTAAGACGCCTGAAATAAAACCGGGATTTAATCTTAGTTAACCATCGTCGATACACAATATACAAATCAATCAATTATTAGATAACTCCGACAGTAATTACGAGTTTTAATTTATTCTTAAATTTTTGTAAAACTCTTAATTGTAAATAATGTATGTAAATTAAAAAAAAACGGCAACATATTCTCTAAAAAAAAATTCGATCGAGTCTTTCGAAATATGAATGTACTATATTTATATCTTGTATGCGCCTTATTGTTGCATTTCTAGTATCACGTACTTTTAGTATTCTAACTTGTAGTAACTATCGTGTACAACAACACAAACATTATCTATATTACATTCTTGATGTACTTTTATTTCTATTACTCTTATTTATTTACTACTGTCGCTAGATGGCGCTGCTCCCCAACTCAAACACCAGAAATCTTTCTCTATTGAGTTGGAACTTTTTTTTTAAATGTATAGTTTTTATCTATTTAGCTATTAAGATATATACTCGTATGTACTATTAAATGTTTTATATGTATTTTTATTAAATAAAATAAATATATGTATTTATTTTTTATTGAAGGACAATTGTCTAATTACTCGGAATACATAATAATGAAATAAACCAGAGCTACGGAAAAAAAAACAACAGCTCATATATAATACATTAATGAAGCAATGACAAAAGTATACTTTTGAGAGAATATTCAAGTCAAAGCCTGAACAAGGTTTTGGTAGAGTCCATGATTTTAGAAAGTCTAAATTATAGTTTTCGAGTTCTAATTTCGTAAAGCCTTACGAAAAAACGTTATGGTATACACATATTTATTAATATTTAATAAAATTAATGAATAAGCAGATTAATATGCGATTTTTATCAACAGATGCGATGTTGAAAAAAAAACAAATTACAACAATTTAAATTCTTAGCAGGTAATAGTCATTTTATTTGTTTTCTGGGTTTATGTTTGATTGATGTGACTTTTTATTTAATTTCGTATCTGTAATTAATATTTTAAGATGGCGTGTACTGATTTTTCTATCGAATTTGATATTCATGAACATATTTTATTTATATTAAATAAAATATTTTAATTGAAAATTAGTATATTATAAACCGGAGTGTTAAATACTTTCGGCATCGCCCTGATCAAGGGACACCATTGAAAAATAAACGGTGCTTGAAATAGCTTTAACCGTATTTGAATTATTAGATTTGATAAGAAAGGTATTTCCGAACCATTACCTTTTCCACTCCTTTAAGCGCCACAACATACCCTAATTGGGGCTGCTATAGTCCTACTGATTCCAGACAATCGAAAACGGTTGGAACTCTTGTGCGGAACACAAATTGATAAAAAAAAAAAGTTATTTCAAAACACTGTTTTTTTTAATAAACAGTCGGTTGTGTGTATTTTTTATTATATTTTTAACGCGTAGCTTAATCGACGTAGGTTTGCCATCCGGGGTTAAAGCGTAAAATTGAGTTCGTGTAGAGTGGAATTAGCTCTCAGCGCGTACTAATTGTACGCACAGGCAAGCCTACTAAATCCTTGAAGTTATTCGCCTCGTGAGACAGATTATAGCGGAGCTTGATCATTCTAAAGTCTAGACTTTTAGACGTTTCCTGCGTGTACTGGGGTACTGGGTGTTACAAGCACTTAAATATCATTTCGTATGAGGGTGATATTATATTGGACATTGTTTTCGGCAATGAACAGTGTTACATAATTAGCAGGTTGTAGTGGAAGTAAGCGATTGAAATTTTGTATTGGTGTAACTAATTAAAGCTTATGGGGAACGGCTTTTTCTTCCTGTTTCATTCATAACTTATTTTTAAATTTGTGGCCAAAATACCCTTCCAAACTGAATGATATACTCTTTTAAATTAAAGATTTAGTAAATATCTAGTACGTATGAGAAGTATTTTTATTTATTTTTGTTTTAAATTATGAAGTATACGCCATAAAAAAATATTATTTTCCTGATTTTAGAGGCAACTTAGAAAATTATTTGCGGGTTTATTGTATATAAAAAAAACATATTTGCTATGTAAGTATGATTACGTAAATAAAAATATAAAAACAAAGATTAAAAAAAAAACGTTTTTTCGGGTTGATATATTAAATTATCTACGGCAAATTTTTGTTCCAACGTAAATTGCTCGTTTTTAATTTAATATAAAGTCCACCATGATGGTTATTTTAATATATTTAAATTTTTTTATTTTATATTTCATTATATTTTCAAAGGAGACGGGGTAAAACTTTTTTTTTTAAATCACCGTTAGACCCCAAAATCGCCTCTAAAATCGCAAATTCCTTTAATGGCCTATATTTCATAATTTAAATCAAAAATAAAAAAATTTCTGCTCATCCGTACAAGATATTTACTAACCCTTTAATTTAAACAAAATACATCATTCAGTTTGGGTGGGTATTTGGCCTCAAATCCAAAATAACGTTTTGTATGAAACAGGCCGCGCACCCATTCCTCTTATGAACTTGTAATATTAACAAATGTCAAATGAAATATGAAACAAAAAAGGCACAGAAGATAAAAAAAAAGGTAACGGTCGCATCTGGGAGTCGAATCAAGGACCTCTAGATCTGTTCGAGAGATAATGACGTCTTGTGATCCAAAAGTTAAGCCAATCGGGTGTTAAATTTCAAAATCAGAATTATTCTCTCTCAGTACATAATATATATGTACGATGTCAAGTAGCGTAAGAGAGACAGAGCGCTATATTTTCATTGGCTCTCTCGGGACTAGAACCAAAAAGTACTAAGCTAGTGGTTACATCAGTTACCATTCAAATTTACGTGGAACAATTTACTTACAAGAATTCAAAAGGCACATTTTTAACTGAGAAAATAATAATAAAAACAACAATAAAAGTCGGAGATTAATGTTGAAGAGTGCATGAGACCCATGAGTATTTCGCTATATCAAGTTACAGAAACGAATTCTAAACGCCTCGATGGTTCAATTAGCGAGTCCCTGCAAGAAGTTGTATTTTTTCTCAATTCTTAATTTACTGCCATTATTTTAACCGTTCTATTCCTCGGCAAATTCCTCGCGAATTTACGGGTTCTAAAGGGCCTCTGAAATGGTTCACGCCTCCCCAATAACGCCCTACCCCCCTCAAGGTACCAGAAGCGGAGACCCTTCTGAGGGTAAAGGCTGGACCCCTAGAATAACAGCTCCGATAAGGCCGTATCGATAGGGCGAACAAGATAAATGCCTCTACGTAGACCGAGGAGGAGAGATAGCGGAGGAATTGTCGTAGCAAGGAACACAATACAGGATGAGCCCGTTGCTTTATTTTGCGATATTATTACTTGCATTCCAGAAGAGTTTATAAAGCAATATTTTCTAAGCTTTTGTTATGGGTTTTAAATGTTTTTTTTTAACCAATATTTGTATAAAAATATTAGTAGAATGTACGTAATGTTTTCATTCTACTGAAATCTTTTCAACGTACTCTTCATTTATTGATCTGAAATGTCTGAGAACAACGATTAGAAAAGGGAGCAAACGAGATCAATTGGTAGATCGAATTGTATATGGTAAGTCTGAAAGCAAATGGAAATTACCAGGGGCCCGATTCCGGTTCTATTTAAGGATTAGGCGTTGTTCTTATTATTAGACTTATTTTTTTTCTACTTAACTGCGTTTCCGTTTCTTTCGGATGACATCTGTCATTCTTTAAAAATATTCATATTTCATTTGATAGTTTTAATAAATGAAAAACTCAATATTATGGTAAGTATTGACTATAAACTTTATAAGTGAGTTGTTTGTTCCATAATATTTTCGAAAATTAACTGATTTAACGAAAGTGCGATGCTTATAAACGACCTTTTTTTATATGAATACTGCACAAGAGTCCCAACTGCTCCCAACCGTCTGGAGCCAGTGAGACTATGGCATCCCCAATTGGGAAATATTGTGAGGCTGAAGGTAAGGGCAGGATACAGGGAGTATCTTCCACTCTAGAACGTGCGCAAACTATATATTATTTTTAAATTAATTAATTGTGAAGCAATACAAATTAATTAAATAAAATTTGCTTGGGCACCCCGGGATTTGAACCCGCGACCTTCAAATTCGTAGTTGAGAGCCTTACCCCTCGACCATGGAGGCCGTTAAACTGTAAAACTGTCGTTCCTGTACCAAAAGTCCGAAAAAAACGTTTAAAGTAAGAAGAAATATAATGCACGAGTTAAGTACGTGTGGATTTACTTTTTTTTACAATTCTGTGATACTTAGACCGCAAACTCGTTAAAACCTATGGTCAATGACATAGAATTGGAACTGAAGTTAAGCAAAATGTCTTTATGCCTAAGGATAAGGACAATATCTCATCCTTAAGAGGAACCTGTATCGGTCACCTGGATACGTCGCTCAGCCATTCCGTGTACCACAAATTTTGTTTTAAATGATGTCAAAAAGAGAAACAGGGCTTTTAAATCATCTTTAAGCTTGCTAGATTAATAAGTTTATCAAGTTCTTTAGAAAAGCTAGGAATCCAGAATAGAGGCTGCAGCTTGGGGGAGTCTTCATTCAGCAGTGGATAGGCAGTGGCCGGTGCTGGTGGTGATGCTTACGATTCTCGTTTATTCACAGTGAGTAGGAGTACTAATTAAGGTAATGAAGTTTGCCAATTAATTAAAGTTCATAATGATTAATTTATTGAAATAACTTATTGAAGCTTATAAACCTCGTTGCAACATTAATTAAATATGAAAATATTTTTAAAATCTCAATATAATATGAAACAGAAAAAGACACAGTGATAAAAACTGATGTTCTCAAATAGGACTCGTACCCAGATCCTCTGTCTTACCGGGACAATACTCTCGAATTGAGCTATTGAGAATTAAATGAGGATAATATTAACCATTCATAGATAAAAATATGTGGTCGATAAAAATTACGGAACATAATTAGGCCTCAATAGCTGAAATGGAATAGCTAAATGTTGGTATAAAGAAAAACCATTTCATTAATTACATCGTACAACAAAATTTTTGCTTTCCCTCAAAACATTTCACAGTTTATCTAAGAATTTTGAAAGGGGGTTGAAAATTGATTTATTACGTGGCACCCTGTAAATTCTGCGTGTAAAATTGGGTAACCAGTGTTTGCAAAAACGAGAAAACATAGCCCGGAATTTGTTCCATAAGCCTCCAGCCTCCAGCATACAGCCTACAGCCGCCCACCCCTCGGCACCCCGTGTAAGAAATAAGAGGAGAAGCCTCGTAGAAAGCCTGCTCGTGAGTTTTACGATACTAAATAACTGTCGATAGAGAGCGGCGATATGCGAAACGAAATTCCACTCAATTTATGTGCGATCTCAATGCTGTTAATATCGTGAATAAAAAAAGCCAAGAATGTATTGGTGACAATTTTATTTCGGCATGTAGCGCTGAAACAATGTAAATGTGTGTTACTTATTGCCTGAAGTTTTTTTTGTTCTAATTTACTGGCAAACTGACCTTTGTGGTACAACGACCGGTCAGTGGCTGAGTTGGCATAGCGTTTGGGTCTCACCCAGGCGTCGTGAGTTCAATTCCTCGGCTGGCTAAGTCCTCCATTACGACACAAGCAACATCTTCCACTTACTCCGTTACATCTTGATGGCAGTAGGAGATTTTCAAATATTGTCAGGTTATTCGTAACCAGGGAATATTTGTCTTTCTTTTTAGTTAAGAAAAATTAAGAAAAACATGTTAATCTCCTTTTGATAATAATGAATAAAGTGAATACAAAATGTTTGAAGAAATTATGATTATTATTGAGTTAATAAATATGACTCCACAAAGTTATTTTAATGAAGATTTTTTTTTGTATTTATCACACAAAAATTAAATAATTTTAACATAAATAACACATAATACATGATCCATAAATTGAGTGTCTCGTGGTTATTAGAGAAGTATTTACATCATAATAAACAAAACAATGCATATTAGGTGATTCATAAACAATAATAAAAAACCTTTTAAATATCTCAAAAATACTTTAGAATAATAATAAGTAAACAAATAGCTATGCTAGATAGTATACAATAATTATGTTTTGACCTATTTGACAGAAGTGTGAGATCCTCTGTCCTAGAATGCGTGGTTGTGAAAATGAAACAGTTTTATCATCTTTTCAGAAAATCATATCCATATATTGAAGAAATTCACCCGTAAAATGCATAGCTAGGCTAGCCGGTCTGTGCTCACCAAAAGTCACTTACAGAAAAAGTTTAAAAAATTCACGCACCGGTGCGCAAATGCGTCCACAGCCCGCAATACTGTAAATAACTGAAAGTGTAAAAAATAATAAAAAAATGGTAATATCCATTATAAGTTTCTTTAACGCTTTTTATGGTAATTTTATAAACATTTTCCTATCCTAAAAATTACAAGTATTTCAAATAAATGCCAACTCTTCTTGTGCCACCAATCTTCTGATAAATGTAACACCAATAAAAAAAATTGAAAAGGAGGATAAAATAGCTGTAAAAATATCATCTCTATACGTTAATTTTCTAATAAAACTGTTTTCATGGGAAGCGACCTGCCAGGTAAGTATGTTTTTCTGTATCTGTTTGTGCATAATTAGATAAAGAATAGGAATTAAGATTTGTACCCCGCCCTTGACGTGATTTTTCACAAAAACGGCGCAATACAAGTAATCCAATTATTATTATTATTATTAATATTTAGCATTTTCAATAAAATAATAAAAAAACAACTCTTTTGTCGCATGTATGTATATGGGTGGGTATATTAAATTACATTAATTATTATTGAGACAGACAAGACGGAGAAGAAGGAAAGGGGCCTGTGCCTGGATAATGTATTAAATTGGCAACCAACCAAAGAAGTTAGAGTGAGCAAAGTAACTTTGGTTAAAGCTAGACCATTTTTTTTAAATGCGGTATAATAAACGCCCACGAGGTCGGATCAGTTGTACTTTGACACCCGCAATGTGGAATTTTGTGAGACTAAAAGAAATTGGAAGAAAATGAAGGAGAGGGGTCAAATATATGTGAATGTACTGATTTTGAAGATTTAAAACCTGCTAAACTACGTTTGTTATATATTGACAACATATTATATAAAATGATGCTATCTGAAGTACTTGGCTTTGCCCGGGATTATGGATAGTTTAGAGTAATGTTTTGAGGTTGTGATGTGTTACCCCTACCCCTACACCTACCCCTACTCCTACCCATACCTTTACCCGTACCTAGTAATTTTCCTCCTATTTTGAATGTTAAAAGTGATGAATTTACGGAATGCGAAAGGGGGATAGGAGTGGGTTTTCAGAATCTCCCATAGACAGTTGTTCTCCTGTTTTGAAGGTAAAGTGTTCAAAATTTCACGAAGCTCGGAATAAAACTTTGATTGGTATAAAAAAATTAATAAACGGGCACTCTTATATACAGAATCGTATATACAGAAGATGGTACATTAAAAAAGTTTCACACGGTTTGTACAATAAGCTATTTAACATGTATATAATTAGATTTTTGATAACATGAAACAGAGCAAATTTGATGATTCATTATGTTCTATATATCTACATTGAGTAGGTATAGAAGTACAACAGAGCGTAAAAGAGTAAACTAAACAACAAACATACCAATGTAGTAGGTGTTAAGATACGTTAATGCAATAGACATACGTGCGTTGTAATAAATTTTATAGTCTAAATGGTTTCAAATAGCAATACAAAAAGAGTGCAAAAACAATTTCTATAACCGTTTAAAAAATGAATTACTGTTCCTTATTGGGAAAAACCGAAGTAGTCTTCCACTCCGGACCTAAGTGATATGCTATATATGGGTATATAGGGCGTAATAAATATATTCATTTTGAAATAACATATCGAAAATTTAAATATTTTCATACTACATAAATAGAAATAATATATAAAAAATGATTGAGCCAAGGATTCACTAGGGGACAAGCCGCGGAACATGTCGCGCAACATTCTAGTGTGCATGTTTCATGGAACATCGAGGAACAATGTCACGTGACATTTCGGTTATACATACTAGTCACTTGTCGCCCGAAGAGGTTCTAGCATGATCTCGTTTTCCACTGCTGACATGATGAGTGGCACAATGTGCATCCGTCTACCTACACTCGTCAACATCTTACGCGAGACTGCTGCGCGCCCGGTGCCCTTGCTTGCGGAGTGAATGCAAACGAAATGCCCTGCGAAAGACGGCCTCAACTTGCGATTTCTAGTCACGCGATTTTCAGTCACAAAAATAAATCTCTTTATTTCAAATAAAACACCAGCGACTAAGCGATCGCAGCGATTAAAAAACTGTAACCAGTTCGATTTTAGCTGCGTCGCGACCGTCGTTCTACCCCAATGATTCACACGCACAGGCATATAGACAGGCAACCACTTGCGATAGTTTTATTCAGAGGCAGTCTTGTTCTGGTCTCTGTTTAAAACCCCGTGAAATCCAGTCTTGTTCAGGTCTCTGTTTAAAATGTGTGACACCGAATCTACTGGAGGTGATGATGGACGAATATTAATAACAATTATTACTGAATTATTTATTAAAGAAATTGAAAAAAGACCGGCTCTTTACAATAAACAATTAAGGAATATTATAGTGACAGTAGCGTAAAAATTCCCTTTCCATAAAAGCTTATAGAAAACCGCTTTGCAGATTTTCTATAGCAGTGAGTTTTTGGTAGCCACGACTAGAAATCGCAAGTGGAGGTCTAGCCTTAAGTAGGAATGCCGCGCTATGTTGAGTGCAACGTTAAAGGATAGCGCGCAACGTTGCGCGTCATGTTGGGGGCCACGTGTCCCCCTGTGAATACTTGGCTTTAATCAGCACTGTTAATAGGAACGGCTGCGCTGCCTGTCTCATACAAAATTTAATTCATGATTTGAGGCCAAAATATTCACCTAAACTTAATGGTCTTTTTTTTTCATCAAAAAGTATAGTATAAATATATAGTACGGATGAGAAGTAATTTATTTATTTTTGATTTACATTATAAAATATATGTTATTAAAGGAATTGATTTTTCGCGATTTTAGAGGCACCTTTAACAATTATTTGAGGGCTAACGGTGATTTAAAAAAAAGTTTTACGCCATCTGCCTTAAAAATATAATTAAATATAAAAAAATAAAAAGCATTAAAATAAGCCATTAAATTAAATTAAAAACGACGAATTTACGTTGAAACACAAAATTCACGTACATAATTTTAAATATCGACCCGAAAATACCTTTTTTTTAAATGTTTTGTTTTTATATTTTTGTTTATGTAATCATATTTGCATACCAAATATGTCAATTTAAATAATTTTCAAAATTGCCTCTAAAATTAAGAAAACGGATTTTTCTTTTCATGGCATATACTTCATGACTTTAAACAAAAATAAATTAAACACTTTTCATCCGTACGAGATATTCACTAAACCGTTAATTAAAAAATGTATATCATTCGGTTTGGATTGGTATATGGGCATCAAATCCAATATTAAGTTATGTATAAAATAGGTAGCGCAGCCGTTCCTCTTAATACCTATAAAAGTTTTTACTCGCGTCAATGCATATAGGTATTTCAACTTTAAATAAATACTCCAATTTGATTATTGATACACCTTGTTTATAACTTACAACAATTGAGAAGTTTGAAAACAACTGGGTACCAACAAGTAATGCCTAGTTTTTTTTTGATAAATGTTTAAATATGGGATCTCAGTTCAGTGTACCTACTCCAATGTATAGTGTTTTACCACGAACATCAACGATAAATCATTTTGTGGTAGTTCTCAAACATTTCACAATCAACCTTCCATTTTGACAACCAACTATAAACACGTACTTATTGGAAAAACAAAAAATATCCGACTACTTAATTTTCAGTTTGTCCAAGGCCACAGAATACGCCCCCCGTTGTACCATTCAACTTTCGCGCAGAAAGTTTTCCCATAAATAGTTAAACAAAAAGTTATGCTCCTTGGTCGATTTGGGGGGAACACCGACAGGTTTGTAAATTTATTTCAATAAAAGAAGAAGAAGAAGTTTAACAAAGAAATGGTCGTGACCCAATTGAATATACCTTAAATAAATCTAGTGAAGGAATAAAATAATAATGATTCGATTGGAGTGTGAGTATAAGATGTATAGGTAAGTAAAAACTAAAATAAAACGTGAAGAATATTATTTCTCTTATAAAAATATGAATAAGTTTATTATTCTTAAAATTAAGGGTAGCTACTTATAGCCAGTGTGAGTCAACAAAAAAAATAGCTTGACGCAGCGCAATTTCGGTTAGGGCAGTAAAACGCTATAATGAAATACTTAAAAAACACTATGACTTTGATGAGGGCTTAAAAATTGGATATTTATCGTGAAAGAAAAAAATTAACATGGAATTTTAAAAAGTCATCTTTCTGATTGTCTAAACAGCTGAGAAGTTTAGCTACAGATTAAAAACATATCAGCAGAAAAATAAAAATTTCTTTGTTCTACGTAAAAAAATTATATTCGTCGACTTTATGCAGTCCCAATTATGTTATGCCTACAGACGTACATCCTATCTGCTTACCCATTCGGGGACATTTAGATATATTATATGCATAACCCATTTTGCCTAAGCCAAACTGCATGTATAAGTATATCGTATTTTGTCATTCGACCATATCGTCACTGTATAATCCATCGAGGACTCGGTATTATTGTTAGTAAAAATTTGAATTGATTTATCGCCCAAATTTGGTTGATAATTTAATAATAATGCGTACAGTAGTATTAAAAACACTATTAAAATGTTATTAAGTTCAGATATACAACATTGTTTTAATTAAATAACGCTCAATAATGACGTATTCCATACTTACGCAAAAGGTTTTATCAGTTTACCCAGGAAAAAATAAACATAAAGTAAAAATTCGTTCTTCTTTGGCGAATCGTGTAATGTCCATTAATTTGATAAAACGTACTGGAAAAAATCGTCATTCTACATTTTTTTTACATTATCGTACGACTTATGAAACAACTTTCTTTAATAACATCTTAAAATTTAACAGCACAGGTCTCGTTTTTCGTTTGGAATGTGCAAAAAAAAAAATACTCTATCCAAATATGTGTAAAATATAAGAACGAAATAATTAATTAATGATGCGTTTTTCCTGGGGGTGTCAATATATTAGTATGAAATATATTAGTACGATATATATTTGTAAGAAATATATTTGTTAGAAATACAGTTGCTTGAAATATATTTGTATGAAATATATTTACCTATTTATATATATATATTTTTTTTATCAATTAATCAGTTTACAGAGTATATTCCTTAACAATAAATATTTTTTTATGTTTCTCTTCTATGGAAGCGAACGCTTCAAGTACAAATTTTAAAAATATTGTTATCATTTTGTTACTTTTTTAATTGCTTTTACTAGGCATAGAAATATGTACGTACGAATTAAATTTTAATGAAATATATTTGAATGAAATAAATTTGTATAAATATATTTGTTCGAAATATGTAGCTATGAAATATATTTGCATGAATTATTAACTCCACTTCTCCTTGAACTTTTAGAATTATATCCAGGAAATTTTTCAAACTTAAAACTGACATTAAAGATAGTAAGGTAGGTTAATAATAGAATAATTTGATTTATGCTAATTGGTGGTTAGGGATTAAGACTATTGCTAATGCAAAATCCTGTTTCCATAACTGCAAATTAAATTGGGTACCTTAGAATTAGTAACGAATAAATTATTTACCAACTGTCGGTGATTTAAAGTTTTTCCGTGATTTCTTAGCCTCAAAAATATAATGCCAACTTGGGATAATTTGTGTGAAGTTATTTTGTGATAAAACTACGTATTTTAAGTAAAATTAAATTTAAAGTTTACCATTTGTACTTACACAGTTTTTTTTCTCTTTAAACGCAGCACGAAAAAAAAATCTACTTTGTTGTTATATTTTCGAACAAATAATATTGTTAATTGATAAATTAAAGTTCTTAAAAACTTAAGACAAGATTTTTGTGCATAGCGCAAAGGGTAACAATTATTTTTATAAACAATAATTATTAACCTGAAACACTCATCCAAATTGAAAAAAACCTTTCCGAGCAAAGATAAATGTCGCTATGCACAAAAATCTTGTCTTAAGTTTTTAAGAACTTTAGTTTATCAATTAATAAATATTTGACAAGTCAATGCAATTTTCACCAATAAAATGTAGACATAATTTGTCTCGACGCCATCTATTTGAGGGATTTAGCCGTTACAAGCCTTTCTCATACTAATAAAGTTGGTTGTTTACAGGTGAAATATAATAAAAACAGTAATTATTGAATGAAACACTAGTATATATTGATTAACTTGGCGGGTTTGCGATAAGCCGACGTAGCTCAACGGTAGAGCATCTGACCAGACATCAGAAGGGTGCAGGTTCGAGTCCTGTCGGCGACATTTATCTTTGCTCGGAAAGGTTTTTTTCAATTTGGATGAGTGTTTCAGGCTAATAATTATTGTTTATAAAAATAAATAATATTGTGTTTTTTTTTTTAAATGTGAATACAGCACAATAATTCCAACAGCTACTACCAACTGGAGCCAGTGGGACTATGGTGTCTCTAATTGGAGTACGTTGTCCAGCTGAAAGGCTTGGGATAGCAAAAAAGGTGAATAAAAGAAAGATTTAAATATATCTGGGTAGGCAGATCTGGGCACTAAGCACGGGTAAACCCATTTCAAGCAACTTGTCGATTCTGATGAGTGGTCTTTTACCAGTGCGATACTGAGAATATCTGCCACTCTGGAACGTGCCTCAAACTATATTGTGAAATTATTGACACAAGTTAAATATTAATTGTTTTGTATTTAATTCGTAAAACTCATTTTTTATGTAAATAAAATTTAATATTTTTGTTATTAAGTTCTAAGAGTATTTTTTTATTTATTATTGTGACAGCTGTTTCTGCGTTTAAGGCCATTTCCAAACTGCGGTTAATCCACATTGTGACGACTCATTTATATGATTTTATTTACTCCCACCCAATTCTAATTTGGACACGTTTTTAAAAATAGTGATTTATTATCGGTAAAACCGATTAAGTTAAAAATAATTTAAATACTCTGTTCGGTCTGGTTTTTACATTTATAATATGTTTTCTCCGTCTTTAAATGACAATGTTTTCTTAATTGATTTATTTAAATGTGTTGTTTTGATAATGTGAACATACTGAGAAGTGGTGGAATAATTTTCCGTACTTTATTAATTAATGTTATATATTAGGATCATTCGTTCGTTTATTAATTTCTTGCTTAAATCATTATTTTTTAAAACCAATCCAAATTAGAATTGGGTGGGAGAAAATAAAATCATATAAATAAGTCGTCACAATGGGGATTAACCGCAGTTTGAAAATGGCATTGAACGCCAAAACAGCTGTCACAATAATAAAAAAAAACTAAAAATACTTACAGAACTTAATATTAACATTGCTAAATTTGAATTACATAATTTTAAAAAAAAAAAATTCAATCAATCATATTTATTCGCGAACGTGAAAACGCTACCTTTGGAGCCGTGGCGATTTTAATTGCTAGATCACAGAGTCCGTCCATTTACCCTTCCGGTGTTGATGTTTAGTGTTAATTTATATCACGCAACACAGAATTTTTTTTATTTATTCTTTTGTCTCTACAAGAGGTAGTACCAACAAATTCAATTGATATAACCATTCACTCTAAAAATTTTATAAATAATATTACATATCATCCAGACTGTGCTAAACTAAATCATAAATCGAATATTAAATATCTAATAGATCATAATAATAATTGATTGTCTACATCAGGGGGTATTTCACCACCTCTGTAGGAACTCTTTGATAACTACTGGTAAAGTAGTTATGAGTCTTAGTTGAATATCATAGTCATAATTTTAGTATAAGTCTTAGTTGTAGGTCACTAGATATAAAATTTAGTTATTAATAACATTCGGATGATTTGTATAACATCGTTTTAGTGAAAAATAACCCCGCCACTGTACACATGTATTTATATGTATATAATACATACATTATTTTTTTCCAAGACTCTTTCTTACTACAAACTGTGGATAATCAATTTTAATAACTTACAAATTAAGGCAGACAAACAGATTACATCCAATAACTTATCGGTTAATAACATAAAACTGTAAGTATACTCAATTGTAAGCTACTAGAAATAAATCCTTTACGTAAGTTACCAATTATGAAACTAAGTTAGATACATTTAGTTGTAAAGCACCTTTGAGGTGATTTTCCCACGAAAACGGCGTTACATATGTAAGTAATCAAAGCATTATTATTTTAATTAAGTACCTCGAATTATACTGTTAACACGACGGTAAAAACAGATATTTACTTAACGTTACTCAGCAGTGGTGAAACAGAGAATATACGCTTCTCGTCGAGTAGCATCAATCGGCAGTTTACTCAGAGATAGTGAGACACACCCTAAGCCTACCTTTTTCTTGTGAAAAACATTTTAACGTTAACCTCATCTACCAATATAATCGTCTCTCCATAATGTAAAAAGCGAGCTGTGTATTTAGGACGTGTTTTGATCGTATCACAGCCTCGATTCACTTTACTTGTATTACAATTTTATTAGTGTTTTTATCTGACAGCTTTGTTCCAAAATCATTCCCAACGCTCGCCAGGGGAGCGTAAAAACTTCACTCAATCAACAAGCCATTTCAAACAATTATTTATATATTCAGTGGCGTATTCTTCTTAATTCTATTTTAAATTAAAAGCTATACCCACGTTTGCATCATTTGACGAAATATAATCTATGTCTGATGGAATTGATAGTGTAGGGTATTTTCTATCTATTAATCCCACATCTTCAACATAGAATAGAGTCACGTTTTTATTACATTAACTTCATGAAGAAAACAGCCCTGAAGGAAATATTTATTCTTAGGGCCTACGTCATATTTGGGGATGCTGTTTGAAGATTATTTTTGGGGAAAGGAGGCAGTGAACCTAGGCTTTGAAGAGGCCCATGTTTTATAAAGGAGAATACACAAAACGCTATAAATAAATGTCCCTAAATCTTGTTTTTCTTCTCTCATTAATTGAGCAATCACACAATATTGAATGGTTCCGTATGATTTATCCATGAGAATGCAATTTGATTTTTTTTCATAAATAGCATTTATTCACTATTTTATGAAATTCGAACAATATATTCCACTTTAACTACATTATTTCTCCAGAGCATTTATGAAAATGCACCTATATACACACGTAATATAGCAAATTCAT
Source organism: Halesus radiatus (assembly GCA_022606495.2). NCBI lineage: Eukaryota > Metazoa > Arthropoda > Insecta > Trichoptera > Limnephilidae > Halesus > Halesus radiatus. The sequence goes on from JAHDVE020012446.1 coordinate 50,437, forward strand.
ACAAAATTGCATTTGTACTGAAATAATTCAAATCATTCGAAGAATTCTATTTACATCAAAATTAATAATATAATTACTAAGTTTTGAAGGTATTTTAGTTTTTATTATTGTGTTATGTTAGTTGCGTTGTTGAATAAAATAAGAATAAAAAATATCTTTATCCACTACCAGTATTTTCACGAAATCTAAACAAATTTTTCTTTAAAATATTTCAATAATTTACGATACACACTTAAATTAATGGCTTAATAGTAATCACCACGTCATAACAAAATTAAGAATAACCCGCCATCATTAAAAGCGGTGAAAACAAATTTCAACTGTAAGTACCCACAGAAAGGAGAATTCCAATTATCGCAATTATTTTTGAGGTGTTTACCGAAAATATTAATAAATCATTTCAAACACCATAATTTTTTTTTTATTGTGTGGACGTAAATAATATCAAAAAAAGTAAGTCGTCGCAATGTGATCCAACCACAGTTTGAAAATGGCTTTCAATGCCGAAACAGCTGTCACAGTAATAAAAACTGAAATACTTGCAGAATTTAGTAATGACATTTTAAACTTGATTAACTTTTAATTCAAAAAAATATTTTTTCTTAAATTTTGGATTTGAGGCCAAAATATTCACCTAAACCTGATTGTCTTTTTTTATCGAAAAGTATAATAAATATGTATTACAGATTAGAAGTAATTTATTTATTTTTGTTTAACATTATGAAATATGGGCCATTAAAGGAATTGATTTTCCCGATTTTAGAGGCATCTTCACCAATTATTTGGGGACTAATGGTGATTTAAAAAGAGTTTTACCCCATCTACTTTAAAATATAATGAATATATGAAATTATTTACTTTTTTTTAAATATTAAAATAAACATTATGCTGGATTTTAAATTAAATTAAAAACGACCAATTTACGTTGGTAACACAAATTTTCCCCAAATAATTTAAAATATCGACCCGAAAAAAAGTGTTATTTTAAGTATTTTGTTTTTATATTTTTATTTACGTAATCATTTTGACATAGCAAATATGATAATTTAAAAAAAAAAAATAATAATAATTTTCTAAGTTACCTCTAAAATAATTTTTATTTTCATGGAATACTTTATAATTTAAAACAAAAATAAATATAATACTTCTCACACGTACTAGATATTTACTAAACCTTTAATTAAAAACAATATATCATTCAGTTTCGATGGGTATTTTGGCCTCAAGTTCAAAATTAAGTTATCTATGAAACAGACAGCCCAGCCGTTCCTCTCAATGTTTCCGTGCAAAAGACAACGATGACTTAACATGTTCTTTGCTCTTAACCACGTGTTTCTTCCCAATCGATCAATTAGTATTTCTTTTCAAATTTTTTTTTTGAACAACTATATCAGGTAAAACAATAAAATAAATATTTGTTACTACCGTTATCTCAATAATTAAATATCTAGGTGTTATAAATTTATTAAAAAAGCGATTTAAGCCGAATAATTAAAAATAAAAATAAAATATGTTAATAATTCTTATAATAAGGTATTATTATAATAAGGCATTATAATAATACCGTCCTGAAGAAGGTAATGACATGTTTAACCGAAACTATTTAACCATATGTACACATTTTATTAAAGTGGTTAAAAAGCAAATAACTTTTCAATTATATATATTGCAAAGTCACAAAGTGATTACTTTCTTCGATAGTGGTATTTAATTAATTTTTAATTAAAATTTCTTATTAAGCGGTGTTTGTAATGTTGTTCTGATATTGTAGTGATATTGAGATAACGGAAGAAACCCTAAACCCTAGAGAAAGATCAGATGAAATTCCTTGGATACCTGTATACTCGTATATGGAATGTTGGTTACTCTTCGTGGGTAGGTCATACAGCCTTCCTTTCTGGAATGCCGGGAATTATAAACATCACCGCAGGGAGGAAAATATCATCGATATTAATGACGTTGTTACTGCAAAACGGTCGAATTTATAATACTGATTAAAGGGTAATTAAAAATAAAAAAAATTAGTTTGAAACACTTAAATTTTATAGGTTTCAGAATATAAGATAATTTTGAATAATCAAATAAAAAAACAGCTTTTTAACATTTTTCCACTTTTATTTTTGACCCTGACCGTGATCTTCAGACAGGTAAAATTGGACTTGTACTTGAATATTATTTATTGACAGAGTTCCTAAACAATGAGTTTACTGACTCTAGCATAATTTCAAAAATGGATTTTCTATTGAGACTTTACGTATTAGGTATTATTATGGTGATCACGGTTAAAAATCAAAGTGGAATAAATTTAAAAAGCGTTTTTTTTTGTATTTAATCATTACAATGGAATTCCTCCATGAATTAATAGTTTCAAAAATAGAGAAATTTTAAATATTATATTAATTATGACGGTACTTCTATTCTCATAACAAAACGTGTTTTAAAAAAAGGAAATTTTCAAACTCATTATGGATATTTTCAAAGAAAGATATCGATGTTGAAAAAATTTTAATTTGCATTTATTGTAGTCATCGTATAGATGAGTAAATGAGGAGTTAGTAGTTATTGAAAATGCATGCGAAGCCTCCCAAATCACCCCATTCCAGCAGTGCTTTGGGATACAATCTCACCTAAATGTACCAATACCGTGCATTACCCTGTGACCAAAGGGAGGCTGTGTATATTTTTTTCAAGTTCAGTTGTGAATAATTGTGCATTAAATATTAAAAAAAACACCTTTTCATCAGAAATTCGTCGTATTTTTTATTGCCTTTTAATTTCTTTTCATGGTTCGTTCTTCTAAGAAAAAGGGGAAAAAAATTTCTTCTAAAACACAGGTTTTCAGCCATTATAGACTGCACGCCACTGAAAGCTACCTACCATGAATTTAAATATGCTTTTTTACACGTGAAGCTGGTTTTTAAGAGCTAATTTTTATATATATATATTTGAGTATTTCGAATTGATCATCAAAAATTCTTGTGTCTTAATATTTCTTAATCCTTATGGAGGATTTCCCTCGTCTTACAATGATAGAAAATGGCTCAAGCTCTGGTTCTGTACACCCAGTGTACATTGAACACAATAAGAGTTTCGTAATTTTTTATGTTTGATAAAAATTAATAACTTATATTTATTACTTATGTAAATCATTTAATTAATAGTCTATTATGTACATAAATATATAAGTAAAATATTTTGTGAGTGCTGAAATCGAGGAATAAACACGGACAACGCATGATACGATCATTGCTACCCGCTACTGATGACCACGCATCGTGGTACGGCGAATGAAACCATGCACCTCTCTCGATCACTACCGCACCACTCGGAAAGTAAGCCGCGCACGCAGAAATACGTATATATTGTCAATTTTTTTCTTCATTTTTAAGAACAATTTTTTTTTCTGTTACGTTCGATAAATACTTTTATATTGTAATTATTTTATCAAATACATAATTGTTCTGTGGAGAAATCCTTAAAATACGATTTCTGTGATTAGTATATTTACAGAGATAATTAGAGGCATGTCAACTCAGTTGACAGCACCGGTAAGGAAAGGTTAATACTTCAGAAAACGAACGACAAAAAAACGAAGAAAAACGTGAAGTAGGCAGACCACAAGCTAAGTTGTCGTTCTATGTAAACTTTATAAGTGTATTCATAATGTGCAGGAAGTACAAAATAATTAAATAATTGTTTAACATACTTTTCTGAAAAATGTGTTGAAATCTTATCATAATAGAATACCCCCTATTAGGCGAGAGTATTTTCGCAGCTGTGTACACGGAGAGTTGTTTCACAAAGCGCTGTTTGTAAATCATTTCACGGGGGAAGCTGGGCGGGAAATGAGCGAATCAGTCCCAACACTGGTAATCTGATAAGCCTGTGAAGAGATAGCTGGTGCCGTTTCTGCAGGTCTCCCCTATCAGCTGCCTGGAATCTGCCCCCTATTCTACTAAGGAAATACGTTTTTGAAACTTGAGCACTCGGTATCTGATGATGATGTAGTCCCACTTTAGTTCGTAAGGCTTTAATACCTACCGATTATGAAATAATTTGTGTAAAATTTGTTTGTAAATTACCAACTTTTAAGAAAGGTAAGTCACTAGTTGCATGATGAAGACGGCACGAGTGGACATTAAATGTAAATAGAGTACCTCATATACTTGTCACCCCTTGTGATGAACTTTACCATCAAAAGTATCCAGTATATTTAGATGCCAATTGATTAACTTAGTACAATAAAAATTTACGGAAAAAAAATGGCAAGCCTTATATTATGGAACCTATGAAAGAATCCACCACGGTCGACAGTATGAATTAAATTAATAAACTGTTCATATATAAAGAGTATAACGTACCTGAGAGAAAAAAATGTAGATCTGCTGCAATCTGCATTTTGCCATCCGACGACATTTTTTTTTCAATTGCGAAAGAATATCTTTATTTAGGTGTCATTACTGATTGTATTTTCAAGTGAAATAAATAAGGTTTATGGACGACTAAGATCAATCGTCAGTAGATTATTTAAATTAAAATTATTTGTTCAAATCTGTACACCTAGAATAATTTATTTATCATAAGCAGAATCTGTTATAAGGTATGGAATTACAGCCTGGGGATTTTACTGTAAATCAAATTAAAAACAAAACTTTTTTTCCATCACATATCGCCACAGGGTATAACCTAGCGCATACAAACTCTGTCTCAGCAAAAAGACATTTACATTTACAACTCAAAATATTGTCAAGAATCGCTGGTTAAAGTCTATCGGTTACGTGCTGATACACCCTCTATATTAAACCAAAATAATTCCAATAGTTAACCAACGGTTTTGAGATGTGGTGCCTAACCCTAAACAAAGAAACAAAATTAGCAGTCGTTGAACCTGAAGCACAATGACAATCAACCGTGTAGTCAAAAATCTTATTGAAGATAGGACCATAAGATTTTGTGGGTCCTAAAGACTGATGAGATGGGCATGTTGAAAGAATTTCATATGACAGGAAACCGAAAACATGGCCAAGTGGGTTAAACAATCCAAATACTTAATAATAAAATAAAATAGATAATTCGTCCGGGTAGAACGAATTGTTTTTTTATTTTTCATACATATTAATAGATTTTATGTGAAACATATTGTTAATAAATTATAGAAACTGAAAATTCATAAAATACGTATTAGATATCTTACATGACTTTACTGCTTTTTCGCACATAAATGAATACATAATGAAGATTTCTTTAAAAGATTTGTGGTCACTTTTTACCGTCCATATTAATAAATTATTAAGAATAACTTTGTTTTCACCACAGTTCAATATATAAATATCAACATGTTTCGAAAGCAAAGCTTTCTTCATCAGGATAAACGGAATACTAAAAACAAATAAAAGTAAGTGATGAAAGTATATAAGTAATTAAGTAAAATGTTAAAAATAAAAGCAGAAAAAGACATGCATTTTGATTAGATTATAAAAATATAAATACTATTTTATGTGTGTGCATGCATGCACACATGTGCACATAGGTACATACATACATACACACGTAAACACATACATATTACGTACAAATAAATACATATTTGTACACATACATATACACATCCATACGCATCTATACATATACACATACACTTACATACACACACACACACACACAAACATACATACACACACATACATACTCGTACACACACACACATACACACACACACATACATACTCGTACACACACACACACATACACACACATACACATACGCATACATACACATATATCCCCACACACATAAACAATACATACAACTATATATGAGTAACAAAAATAGGATACTAACTCTATCATATTCAATCATTAAAAAGTTCCAAAGCGCCTTCCTGAAACTGTGGTATTCAGCTATTGACTTTATTTCAATTGATAAATTAGGAGCAAGGAAATTAAACTGTGACTGTGCCTTTGAAGTTTTTGTTGCAGTTGCTGTGCTATTGCTTGAAATATCTAGTATTATAGTTTGATTTATAAAAAAAAATTGTATGTATTTGAATTTAAAATAAAAATGTTTTTCTTTTTTTATAATTTGTATTTAAATTAAAAGTGTACAGTTATAATGATATGCGAACTATATAAAGATTTGCAGTAAATTTTAGTAAAGAAACAGAATGCCTTAATAAGTGGATCCAAATCTAAAATCAAAATATTTATACTCGTATGAATGCGTGATTCAAATAGCATGACTGGACTTACAACGTAGGTATGATAATGAACAAAAACGGCTTGTCATCCTTCACGGTGCATTTCATTATAAGCGTTATGAAGTCCAATCCAAGATAATGAATAAAGTTGTTAAATTTACATAACTATATTAATGCCGAGCGTTATAAAAACGAAACACTTAGCCTTGCTCGGTGGACAAAACAGGAAATGAAATGGAAACACGCGGCAGGCAGTATTTCTCTGATAAGGTTTCTATGAATCTTTCGTTACTAACCAAATGAGGATGAATGTTTATTCTGATGAGGAAAGCATCGCTTTCGAAACATGTTATATATATATATATAGGTATATTAATTAGGTGGTGAATACTAAGTAATTTTTAATTCATTTAGTTCTTATTAATTTTATTAGTAATGACTCCACAAAATAATTATCCATCTCTTGAAGGGATAATTTTTAGTTGGTCTTTGCAAACGCTCAAACATAATAATTAAAAAAAATCTTTTTGCAGTTAATTTTGTAGTAATATAACAAAGATGCATGTGATCGTAGTGGCTCCAACTCTGTTTAGAAACTTGATTCTTACATCCTTCCTTTCCCGTCTACTTTCATCTATCTACTAACATTCCTTTATAGCCTGAGTGTCGTGGTTCTACTAGGAAAAACGAGTGATAAGGACTTTCGACTACTGGATTTCTGTAAAATGCATTTGTGTGCCCCTGCATCTGCTTTTTTCAGGCCAAGCCGGAAAAAAGCAGATGCAGGGGCTGGGATAGGAGAAACTAGGCCTGATATGCAGCCTCTGGCGAAGCGTAGGACATGAACGCCTAGAGACGCCTCGGAGATGAGATTGGTTCACGACCCGACCAGGAAAGCGGGAAAAATATTATAACATATTTTCGTATGAAGCGGTAACTTGGTGATGTGACATTATAATTTATAAAATAAAACAATAACTTGTTTTACATCGCTTTTATTTGTTATATACTTTTGCCGACCGGGTTTCGCTACTACCGTAGCTTTTTCAGGGTAGTATACAACTAAATTATGAACTAAGATACACATGTGTTATAGATTGATAAAAACAGGCGAGTGAATGGCCAAGGATTGGAGATCAGCAGGTACCTGACCGGGAAGGGCGTGTACTTTGTTTATTGGGAATAATTTAAGAATTGGAGTTTTATTTAAATTTATTTGATTTTTTATGAGTATACTATTACCGTTTTTGGCTTTACTTATTTTTGACCCTTCTAAGTTATCTAGTCGAATGCCTATTCCATTTTTATGCAGTAAACTAGTGCCTGTATTTTTATTGAATGTGCGGTCTGTTTCTAAGAGGTGGTTGGCAAATTCCGAGAACCCATTATTATTGAGACATCTTAAATCGGCAAAAGTGCATAACAAATAAAAGTGATGTAAACAAAGTTATTGTTTTATTTTTTAAAAGAAGATTGTAACGTTTTAGTTCTGTTAGAGGCTCTTTAATATTTAAAACTGGAATTAAATAACTCATTTTCATGTCTATTCCAAAGGTAAAGCTCCACACACCTTCGTTCAAAGTTTTCAATTACACTTAGCAAGCAAATAATCTCATAATTTAAACAATATCTCGCAGTCTCACGCTTTCTAGGATGGAAACGTCAATCACTCTAACCCGTTATATAATGTATTGTTGTAATATCATATCATAAGCAAAGGATGAATTTATATGGGATGGTAAATTTGGATGTTTCCGTTGCTCTGTGCTCTACAGGTAAAGGTCAATTAAAATTATTTTGGAATTACTGCTGATGTTTTATTTTGATTTGTCTCAAATTAATAAAATTTTATTAAAACGCAATTAGAGTATTGTACCCTGGCGGTTCCTCTTTTCTGAGCTCTGCTATTATCAAGTCCAAGTTAGAGACCCGGGCCTCTTAACATTCGCTTTCTAGCGTCGCTCCGCTAAACACCTCTCCTTCAGTGTCTCAGTACCATGCCATTCTGATATTTTATAATTAAGATAGAAAAGTGTACTGTATCCAATAAACCAATCTTCAATATTATCAGATATTTCACTAGGTAATCCAATCAATCATGCATTTATTAAAATTATACGTTCGCCCGTTGGCTCAGTAATACCAGAGTTCAGAAAATGGCTGCACTTAGAAACCGCTACAGTATCTTACTTACCTAAATGAAACACGAAACTGAAAAGAACCACAAGAAAAAAAGTATCAGTTGCATTTGGGAATCGAACCCAGGACCTCTGTCTTACCGGAACAACCGCTCTACCAGCTGAGCTAATGAAATCAGTTCACTTTATGCCATCTTTATCGATATTATACGTCAACTGCTTGTCAATATTATCCTCCATTAAATCCCACATTATTGACAAGTATTAAAATTGAGATACGATATAAATGAAGATGGCGCAAAGTAAATTGGTCTCATTAGCTCAGTTGTTAAAGCGATTGTTCCGGTAAAACAGAGGTCCTGGATTCGAATCCCAGATTCTCCTGACACCTTTTTATTTTCGGTGGTTTTTTCGGTTTCGGGTTTCATATGGGATTTGGTAATATTATGTTCTTCCATGATTAATTATTTGAATAGGTAATTAAAAAAAAAAAAAAAAAAATTTTTCAATATGCGCAGTTGATGAAAAAATAGAAGATTTATTACACGACGCCCGTGGTTGTGTGATTACGATCCTCGAGTACGAATACGGAGGTCGTGGGTTTGAAACCCGGAGAGCGGAAATAAATTTTATTTGATTTTTTGTTATTGTTACTGTTGAACTTGAATACATTTTAATTCAATTTACAATACCACCTTCTCTTTTAAGCATTGCGTGTGTAAGCACAATAATAATAATCGGATGATTTTTATAGCGCCGTTTTTGTGAAAAATCACCTCAAGGGCGCTGTACAAATCTTACTTCCTATTCTTACATTATTCCTATATTACATCTATTACATTTTTTTGGACAGGCTATCATTACACATTACATTTATAGACCATATAAAGAGATGCAGTTAAATTATCAAAACTAAATACGGCTTGATCTAAGTTTTCATACATGTTAAATTGAAAAAAAAAAAAAAAGCAATTGCAAAACGCTAATACCAATGATTGGAGTTATGTGAAGTTGGGCGGCGGGTGAAGACGGGGGCCAGAGGAACTGATCCATATCCATATCCAATCTTCTTTGTCTTTGTTGGTGACGCCCCTGGGCGGGCTGACGGGACGCTTGGTGTTGGTCTGCCCGTACTCCAGGTAGCACTTGTCGGCCAGCTTCAGGATCTGGAAAGAGCACACCAGCGTGTCGTCCATTTCTCGCCCCAGCCGGTGGTGTCCTTGTCGGGGTCGGACCACAGCAGGTCGCAGAACAGCCTGGTCGGGCACGTCCGTGGGCCGCAGGATGCACCGGATCTGCTCTGTAGACTGGAGGTCAGAACTCAGGTCGCCGTGACAGCAGAAGATCTTCTCGTCAAATGTCTTTTCCTATTGCGCCTTTCTCGGCAGCCACGAATTCTAATTTTAGGGGTGCGGTTGTGGTACAACGTTCAAGGTTATATAACGATATCTTTGCAGCTATTAAATGGTCCAAAATAACACATTCACCATTAAGTTTGCGGTGTGTAGCCCGGTCGAATACGATATGTTTACAATCACCATAGTTCAAAGAATAACATTGTAAATCATCCATTCACTTTGGACACTTCACTAGGCTTCAACATAATAATGTTCCCTAAAAGAGTTTGACATGAAAATCATGCTTTAAAATGGTTTACATGATAATGTTACAGACTTGGTTGTTTACAAAATGGAAAAAATATAGTGCATAGAGACAAGTTTTCATTTAGAAGTTATAATAAACATAACATAATATGTGTAAGTACAATGTGGCGTAGTATGTTTACCGTATAGTAAGTACAACGTAACAATCTTATAGGGATGTGTGAGAATGTGTGTGGGTGTGTAATGCTTTCAGTTTGCCTGATTTTAATTTGATTAGTTTATGTTATTTTACAATTTATTCAATTAAAATAATATATAGCATATTTTTGGCACGTTCCACAGTGGTAGATGCTTTTAATATCACACTGGTGAAAGACCACCATTCAGAATCAAAACGTTTCTTGAAATGGCTTTAGCCTTGTTTGTTGACCAGATCTGAATAGCCAGGTACTTAACCACCTCCTTTTTCTCCATCTCCTTCCCCTCCTCACTACATTAAGCCTCACAACATACCTCAATTGAGGATGCTATAGTATCACTGGCTCCAGAGGGCTGGGAGTAGTTGAAATTGATATGCTGTACTCAAGTAAAAAAATAAAAATAAAGTTCCTCTGGAACCTTTGCGATTGACATAGAATGTTATGATAATCTATTTAATAAAATTACAGATAGGCTCACAAACCTCTTGTTATTCTTTGTGTAATATGCTGAACACACTCAAATCAAAAATTTCAAAAATTCATGTGTCCCATATTGCTATAATGTCCCGATGTTTACGATACTAAGTATGTCGAACAGAAGAAAGTTATATCAAATGTGTTAAATGCATAATTTAATGAATTCGAAGGTTCCTACCTATCTTTTTGATAAACTGCAGTAGTCCCGTAGCTCTCATGCATACAATGCACGGCAAGTGACCGCTGTATTTGAGAGTAGTTACGGCTATTTCTCAACAAAACTTTGGAATGAAATACCACTATTTATTCGGAGGTCGGCATCGCTGCAGTGCTTCAAGAAGTTCTGCACCAAACGTTTGCTGAAAAAATGTAACGGATACTTTTATTAGTTATTTATAAAATTGATTTTTATATTTGTAGATTTAAAATCTTTTTTATTTTCATCTAATTTTTATTTTTTTTTAATTTAGTTTCAATTATTTAAAAACCGATTGTTTTTAAGCTTCTACGAAGATCTTTTCAAGATGCTGGGTAAATGTAGAGATTTGATATAACTGTCAACTAACTAACTAACCAGCTGCACCCGGGCTCCGGAATTATAGGCGAGTAGTGACCGTTTTATCACTAACACTATATAATATGTCAAAATAACATAAGAGTATGTAAATTAACATCTCAATGACGAATAAACGTTTTTATTTTAATGTTATCATATCTCGTTGGGTTTTGAGTCTACGACCTCTTGGATTAGAGCCAAAAATCTTACTTTTTTATAACACAAGAGTCCCAACTGCTCCCAACCGTCTGGAGCCAGTGAGACTGTGGCATCCCCAATTGGTGAATGTTGTGAGGCTAAAGGTATTGGGGAGGGGAAGGAGTAGGGGTGAGGAAGGTGGGAAAATACCTGGCTATTCAGATCTGTTCACCAAACTCGGCTAAAAGCCACTTAAAGCAACGCTTCAATTCTGAATGATGGTGTTTCACCAGGGCGATACTGAGAGTATCTTCCACTCTGGAAAGTACGCAAATATATTACATTATTTTTAATTTAATTAATTGTGAAACAGCACAAATTAATTGAATAAAATTTACTTACGCGCGCCGGGATTTAAACCGCGACCTTCAGATTCGTAGTCAAGAGCTTTACCCCTCGACCATGGAGGCCGTCTGCTCTACTACGGACATCATATATTAATGATGTTGCTGATAGGAATATTGTAAGTCACAAAGAGCGACTGAGAAATAACAATTTGCTGGAAATATATTTATTTATGGTAATAAAGTTTTCTTGCTGCTATTTACTGAAAACAATTGTTAAAAATATATATTAAAAAAATGCAGAGCCTTCAGTCAGCGGGGTTATTTTGTTTTGAGCGTAAGTAAAAAAACTACCCTTAAAAACAAAGCACTGTATATTCAAACCGAAAAAAGTATTCAGCAATGCAGATGTACAAAAAATTCAAATTGTGTTGTCCTGATGGAAAATAGAATCAGACTTTACTTTATGAGCATTTTCAGGGAATGAATACTTAATGTGGCGTGCGTGTTTTAATGTGCTGTGTTGTTTTAAAAGATTGTGTTTTGTGAAACATCCCTTTGTCGGTGGTAAATCTCGGGAAAGGGATAAAATATGTACCTGAAAGATTCTGGCAAAGTGGTTTATTTGGGAAAAAGCGCTTTTAAACGTGTTTAGGGAGTTTAATGCGTAATAGGATGAAACGCGGAGGAGGGAATGACGCGCTGTACCAACTTACCTTTAAAAAATAAGTGAGAACTAAAGTCTTATTTGCTACGGTAGGCTCGGAGAGAATTTGGGTTTAATTCATGTAGTGATAAAAAGATGAGAACTAAAATATCTCCTGTCAGATTATGAGAAGCGATATTTCAAACTTACCTTACTGATAATACTGGAAATACAGTGCGTTTTAATAAATTAATTTATGTAATTACCTAGGTTAGCTAATAAAAACTTGTATTTAATTTTTTTGTACAAGTGAGATATTTTGTTTTTAGTACCTGCTTAGAATTTTAGCTAGGCAAAATTGAATTACGCCGATGGTCGCTTTCAGCAGTGGTGTGCATTGCTCTATGACATAAGGTAGGCTGTGTGTAGTTTGGGTTTGAATTGTGCATTAAATATTAATATGTTTATTTTTATTTTATTGAAGCTTATAAACATAAATGAAATATATTTGTAATCATTGAAGAAGATAATATTAACACATCCCAAATGAAATACGAATCCGAGAAAAACAACAGAAAAATAAAAAGGTATCAGTCGTATCTGGGGCTTGAACCCACGACCTCTGTCTATTTTCTGTTGTTTTTTTCGGATTCGTGTTTCATTTGGTATGTGTTAATATTATCTTCTTCAATGATAAAATATTACAAATAGGATTTATAAACTTTAATAAGTAAAAAAATAAAATTGAATTTAACATATTTTTAATCATTGAAGATAATATTAACAATTCTCAAAATGGAACATGAAAAGAAGCATAAAAAAATGATAACAGTTGCAGCTGGGACCGTTACCTTTTTTTTATTTTCTGTGTCTTTTCGGTTTAACGTTTCATTCTGAGAGTTTTTAATATATGCCCACTTTCTGTAATCAAATTTCTCTAAATGCTTCGTCGTGCGCTTTACCAGAAATAAAAACGTATTTACCCATGATTACGTAATCAATTGTCTCCCGTTTTCTACCAAATCAGAAAGCGAGGACCTTGAGGTCATACTAGATAATAATACGTGACTGTAAACAATTCAACCATCTTGACACTTTGAAAGCACTTTACTTCTCATCAAATAAATCAATTAATGTATTATCTGTTCGTTCTCTTTTGTGGCAAAAAGTTCTACTGCAACATATATCTGATAGTCCGTATAAGGCAGTGGGGGATCATGTACACAATACATGTTTCACGTAAAATATAGTAATGATAGTGCCAATATTTCAAAATATATATGGTCAAAGAACCCTTGAATACATTGTACCATTTATATGTAATAAGTTGCCATGCGCATTTAAAAACAATTGCTATATGACGGAATTCTTACTGATGTAAAAGTGTTGGCTTTTGGAAATTAACCTTGTGTATTGAGTATGACGGTATGCTTGGTTGTATATCTCATTGAAACCTGCTGTATTTACGCTATTTTTAAAATTGTATAACAAATATTATGGAGTACTTGATTGTATATCTCCTTGATAGCTGCGGGTATCTTTAAAATTATCCAATTGTTACTATTATATTAAGTCTATCCCCACTGTAACAAAATTGTAACGCTGTTTTTTTTTTTTCTTAATTTGTTTAATACTGCTGATATTTTGATATTTTTTTATCGAAATTATTTTAATCGATATTATGTAATTGGACTCTAGTATCTCTACGACTTTCGTATTTAAAAAAAAAATCTCTTTTCCAACTTGTGTACATTGATCACAACATGATTGTTATTTATTGTTGTATTATATAATATTGTCGAACTAAACTCCTGCTGACAAGCTACTTGCAATAGCTCAGCGGGTACAAATTCCCAATGTATGTAATTAATATGATACAATAAAAAAAAGAATATGCATCTTAGATGTGAAATCCAGGCTATGCAGTGTACAAAAACAGAATTGAAAGCGTCCACATTTTTAAGATGCTTAAACTTCCACTCTTAGCAATGAAGACTCCGCACATTTTTTAAAATTTTATTTACCGACAGAACTACAGCGGATTCAGTATTGTTATTTAAAATTGCACACAACTTGATAGCTCTGATATTCTTGAACGCCTATTATGTCATATCTCAAATCGTAACAGCAGATAGCCACTTACATTTTATATCCTTCATTGTAAAATCAATTCTAATTAAAAATATTTTATCCACTGATATACATAATCATTCAACTTAAATTATTACGACATTGACATTTTTAACTCAAATAGACGTGATTTTAAACTAAAATCCAATACACAACCGATAACGACCAGATAACTTAAACCGTCTTTCCGTCTACTCTTGTCCTTTATTCCTTTATCCCAATCCTATGTTCCCCTCCACCCACCCCTCCACCGACTAACATGGTTAAGTTAACTGAATCAGAACTGTATAATGTCACATTTTACTCTTAGCATTTATCATCAGCAGTGGAAAAATTATAATTTGGCATGATTTTATTTTTATTTTTTTATTATTATTATACATTGTTATGATTAAAACTGACGATAAATGTAGGGATGTGGGAGAAGGAGAGGAGGAAGGTTGGGAAAGAGCGGTTACGGGAGACAGTTCATCGGTTTAGACTTACCCCGAGGGTGGTGTCTTGACAGGGAACTCGGCTCTGGACATTCGACTAGCTCAGTTTCGGCAGGCCAAGAAGCTCCTCTGCAGGGTCGTAGGCCGACAGGCAGTCTTATAATTGGGGTCGGGGACTCTAATACTACGCCAAATGAATCTACTAAATGCTTTCAGAGTCAGAGTTTATTCAGGGGAAGGTACAGACATGGTAAGTTATGCTACAATCAAAGGCTAGCCTAACCTGAAATGGAAGTTACGGGTGATTACTCTCTCTCTGATATTTTCTAAACGGGCATGATAACGGGGACTTGAATAAGTTACAACACAAAAGGGGAAATACAAAGACAGCTTACAGTCATGGTTGTAGCGGCAAAAGGGTCCTAGTAGAAGCAATTAGCAGCTGGCCAACATGGCTGCTCTCGCGTTCCTTTTGAGACGCAGTAGGCGGCATACCAGAGATGTCATCCTGAAGCCGGGTAAGACGGAAGTGGCCGGCGCGTGGGCGTGCAAGCTGCCATTTTTGGGCAAGCGTGGCGCTGGCGTCGTTGTACCGTTGTTGTTTGACGAGTGGCTAGAGTCTTTTTTTAGGATTTTTCTGTCGTTACGTAACAACATATACGAGTATGATCATTGTGAATTTTCATTTAATTTTCCCAAAAATAATATATGATTTCATTTTTATTAATTTTCGCGGAAATCCGGATTACAAAACCATTTTAGTGATGATTTAGAGAAATAAATACAATTTTAAAATTTGTTTTTGTTTTTAATTTGTTCTAATTTATTATTATTTGCCTATGCTTGTCATTATTTTTAGTAGGTAAATTGTTTATCCTATAGAATGGAGCTTTGCTCCAGAAACATGTAGATATTTACATATTAAATACAGTGATTTTAAATGAAGTAATTATTATTAATTTAATGAGTAAATACAGTTAAATAACAGTTAATTTAGTGCAGTTTTGTGAATTCTCACTTCAAGTGCTCTTTATAGGTACTAAATAACATAACCTAAGGTTGAGGTAAGGGCCTCGACTACGAATTCGGAAGTCACAAGTTCGATTTCCGGCGTGCGCAAGTACGCAAATTTCATTTAGTTATTTTGTGTTATTTCGCATTTAATTTATATAAGATAATATATATTATATTGGTTCTTGCGGCACGTTTCAGAGTAGTAGATACTCTCAGAATCGCCCTAGTGAAAGACCACAATTCAGTATCTAGACGTTGCTTAAAATAGCTTTTGCCATGTTTGGTGACCAGATCTGAGGTTACCCATCTCCTTTCCTTTCTTCACCCTGACAACATGCCGCAATTGGGGATGCCATAGTCTGATTTTATTTTCATGTATTTTAATTTTTTTTTAATATTAATATTTGTTTTGTGTATCATATATCATTCGCTTTATCTTATAATTTTTGTATTTTTTTAACTTTTGTACGTATTTTGAATATTTTTATAACTACTATATGCATATTCTATATGGAATGTGTGGGACTTATTTCATACGCGGCAAATTTAATCACGAAGTACAAAAATTAAGCTTTAAGGGGTTGGAAATTGGGATGGGGGTATGTTTTTTCGAATTCTCAGGTAGACACTTTTGTTTTGAATGTCATGTTAGCAAAATTTCATCACGCTCGAAATAACACTGTAGATTTGTATACAAAACAAACACATACCGCCCGCCCGGAAGATTCTTCTTTATATAATAGAAAGATATAAAATGAAATGTTTATGCAATTTTGTCACTAATGGCAGGTACCTAAAAAAAAATTGTTCCCAAAGCAATGAATTTAATTAAGTGAATTATTCATCTTACAAGAGAACCCAGTTGGTAAACTTTGGAACCAATGAGACATTCTAATGATCCGAAACTTCACAATTGTTTAAGTTGTGGAACTCGAACTCTAAACTTTCACACTAAATTGACTAATGCACTTTTTATACATTGCTGAGGCAGGCACTTACATTTTTTTTCCTTTCAGGCTTCCACTTATCTTGAACTTTTAGTTAAAGAATTAGAAAAATGTTTTCTAATATAGCGGACCGAAAATATAAGAATGATTACAGCATTTGAAAAAGTTGAACACAGAAATGAAAATGTTTTGAAAAAAACGTAATAAAATGATTGATACTAAGATAATGGTATTCAGCAGTCATCCTTTCTGAAAGAGTAATAATATAATCATGTTTATGTTTCGTAATAGTCAAATTGAAATATGAGTTTTTTTTCATACGTATGGCTCAAAGTGTGAACTGCATGGAGCAAGTAAAACTTGGCATCTCCAACTTGGAGAACGGTTAAACTAGCGGAGATCAAATAGTTTTGTAATTTTCGGTATTCATACAAAACTTATAAGCACATTGAAAAATAAACTACTTTACTATACGCTTCCAGTACGTTAACGGAGGGGCGAGTTGTCGGTTTTGCAGCCCTTATAAGATTCAGGGTGGCTGGAATGAGGGGAAGAACAAATAGCTCCAGAAATATCCTCATCATGGAAGCCCGCCTAAGTCCAGTCTCCAGCATCGACACATACTGGAGAAAGATATTGTCCCCTCACAACTTGAATGCCGCAGTACCTCAAAGGCGTTATTTTGATGTATTTAATTTTTATTCGTTATTTTATTTATATTTTTAAATTTTTGTTCTATGTGTGATATATATTCACCTACTATCGTATTATTATTTTATTTCTTAAACTTTTGTATATATATTTTTTTATTAACTATTGCGTGTATATTTTGTATGGAATGTGTGGGACTGCACTAACCTCCCCACATTCCGGAATAAACATTTATTATTATTATTACAAAACAGATTTTTTTTTCATGTGTACGTATCATTTCTTGCCACGAATAATATTTCTTGCGCACTGGAATCATACCCGCATCTGCACGTTTCGGACATTCAACTCGTGCAGTGGTGTGTGACACGCGTCATCTCACTCGCTCACGGTTTTACCAAATCTGCTTGAGGGGGTAAGGTAATTGGTCGCCGGACCGCTAGCAGGTAGCAAATAGTTCTTACGAGCTTACACTCAGTAGAGTAAATAAATGAAGAGGTTTTTTATAAAGTTAATTACTTTACGGTATTTTTTACAAAGCGTGCAAGGAACAAAATTCCAAAAAAAAGAAATAACCTTAAAAAATGGCATTATAATAATAAAATTCCTGGAGTAATTGAGACAGTCCTTATGGCAATGCAAAGGTTAAGAAGGAAATGCCAAAGGGAGACAAATGATTAGAAGATTGAGAATTGCGTAGATATTGAGATATAGCATTCAAACAACTTTCAATTTTCGTTTGGTGGTTTCTTACCATGATGATTCTGAAATTATCCCTCTTGTGAATGATATCCAAAATTATTATATCCATTTTATCATGTTTATGTGAAAATACCAAAATAAGAATCGAAAATTAAAAAAAAAAAAACAAGCATTAAAACCATAGGTACAGAATTACGTATTTTTTATTTTATTTCTTTGGTAATGATATTTGAAGTTTTGAATAAAGACATTTGGAGTTTAATTTTTAGTTGCACCTAAACAAATCGTGTAATTTTATTTCTTAATGTCATAGTATCGGGAACCCTTGGTAGAAATGCGAATCAATTGTCCTGGCAGCAGCAACAGAGTTCTGTCGCGTGGTGGCCGGTGGTTGGTGGTGGGTGGAGTTGTCAGCCCGTGGAACTAACTGCGACCATGCGGCCGTTTAATAATACCATCTGTATCGCGAGTGCAGCCATTACGGATGTTTATTCCGACCACAACAGGCCGGGACTAAATCAACGGCTGCCCATATTTAATATGGTCGGGCGCGGGCGCGGGCCTTCCAGTTTCCGCCCGATAAACCCGCGATTCGCTTTGTAGTGGCGAGGATGCAATTCATTGTTACATTTCGATTTATGTTTATCTACAGGAATGGATGAACAAGAGACATAAAATTCCAAAGAAAATAATATATTAAACAAAGCTAATACTTATTTTTTATATCACCAATCGGTTTTTGCTTATCCCAAGTTTCGTTAAGTAATTTTTTTGTAATAATAAATATTAATAGAGAAATCATGTACATAGGTAAGATATGAGTATGACCAACTAAGCCACTTGGACATCTATAAATTTTAATTGAAATCACTATGACATGGCCCGACTCAAGTATTTGATTCACTTGATCGTGCCATGTCTTCCTTGGGCGTCCCCGGCTTCTTCTTCTTCCATTCACATTCGCGTCATATATCCTTCTTACACTCCTTTCTTCGTTCATTCGCTCTACATGCCCGAACCATCTAAGCGTCTCTTTCTTAATCTTACTCGTTACGCTTACATCAGCCTTGCATTCTTTGCGAATCTCAATATTTTTCACGCGATCATACACATTTACCACACTCTTCATGAATCAAATAACATCTAAAATGTTTGAATAGTCATAGTTTTTCAGAATTCACCAACCATCTAATTGAAAAATATCCTGGACCTATAATCATTGCTCCGGCGCTAATATTCTGAGCAAAAAATGATTTTGGCGTTAGATTTAATAATTTAGAAGCTTTAGAAATGAGGAAAGCCGTTAAAATTGATCGTAATATTTTTAATAATCAACTTAACTTGTCCTACAGTCCTGCATTCGATATATTTTCTATTCACTCAATATTTTTCACTTTCTCTTAATCTCTCTCCCCTTTAACGTTTTATCATTTTCTCTTTTTAATAAATAAATAAATAAATAAATAAAATGTTTATTCCGGTATGTGGGGAGGTTAGTGCAGTCCCACACATTCCATACAACAATATACATTCAGTAGTTATAAAAAAATATACAAAATATATACATACATCACATCGTAAAAATAAATAAATAAAGAAAAATAATAATTTAACTAAATAAGAGTAAGATAACTCCTTAATTACTGACTTAATATATTTTTCTTTAGTTTTAAAAAAAGTACCCTAACGAAGCTTAGGATAAGCGAAACCGGTTGGTGATAAATTTTAAATAAATTGGTAGTTTAAAACTAAGTGTTCGTTTTATTTGATGATATGCAAAAGGCAAAGTAATTGTTTTCAACAATTTGAAAATAATATTATATTAAAAAAAATTATAACTTAACCCCCCTGACGTCATAGATACCGTCCCGGCAGGGAGATTAACAGCTGATGTAGTGTGTATGACGTCATGTGACCCATGTGCAATTCATAGTAACATATTGTATGATAGTACAAATGTACATGGATATTTTAAAGATAAATAGTTAATCCAAATATACTAATTATTACCTGAAAATATTCTGAAAACATATCTAAATGTTTTTGTAAATGACAAGAGGCAATAAATAATATTTCAGAGCCTATTGAAAATAAAAGGATTTTATGCTATATATATTTATAATATTCGAGAAATATTGTAATTAAAAATGAAGAAAAAAAAACAAACTGGCATTCCTCAGTGCAAGAACTCGAGATTTTTACTTCTTAGAATGTCTGGAAGCCATAACGCTGGGGAATAAAATTGTTATCATGAAACTTAAATAAAGAAATGGAGACCTGTCTTCTCTATAAATACTCATCAGAAAGTTAATTTTATCTCTCTATCCGAACCTGCGATTCGCTTCGTGAGAAACAAAGTTACCGGCACAATGTAGGTAGCTTACCTATTACATTAAATATGTTGCATGACAGTTAAATGACTTCCCGTATTCTATTTCTTTGAATACCTGGAACCCATAACGCACGTGTAATATTAAGTGCACACAATATCATATTGAATATTTTCGAATGAATGGAAAAGAAAATAGACGATTTTTTTTTCACTTATCACTTATCACTAATTCAGAAAACCGTAGCACTGAGCTAAAAAACTTTATTAAAGGTACTTATATTTACGATTTTTCTGAAAACCGTGTTTTCAATAGAAAACTACTTATTTTTATAAACCCTTTGCGCTATGCACAAAAATCTTGTCTCGATTCGATTCGATTCTGTCGAGATTCGATCAATGGTGTGGTGAATTTCGATCAAATGCGCGTAACGTAACGTTGGCTATTTGTTAAATAGTATCTCCCCCAGAGCCGTTACGTTTTTGTCTTTAAATATTAATAAAGGCTGTTCGGAAATAAAAAAAAAATCGTGTTGTGCCTTTTGTAAATGGAATTACTGATTCATTTTTTAAGTAAAGTGAAAAGGTTGAAGTAGGTTGAACGAAGTAGAAATGACCCCCCTGTGGCTAAGTTGTGGCACAACTGTATAGGTACATTAAACAATCATAAGGAATGGAAGCTTTGAAAATATAACCTATCGAATGATACGGCATCAAAATCTTTCTTATGCATTCAACAATTTAAGTGAAGCCTGGTATTGCAAGTCAATGCATTCTTAAAAGCGTTAAAGATGTTTGGAGAAAAGAAAAAAATAATAAGATCATACCATCAACGTAAAAGTACGACCTTTACAAAAAAATTCCGCCTGTTTCGACATTTAGTCTCGTCACAGAGAATTGCTCTCAACACCAAACGAAGTATGAAAAAACCCGTAACTTTGTTAAACTTCTAGAATGTTCCCATAAAGTTTCTTTCTGCTTATGAAAAACGTATGGTTTCAAGTAATAAGCAGTGATAAAAAACAGACAAGGTGAATATAGCAAAAAACAACCAAATAAAATATACTAGACGAGTTCGGCAAAATACAAACTTCATTAAATGCAAACAAAAAGCATCCTCATAAAATACAGTAGATAAGATTCACCAAAAAAACCTAATAAGAAAATATTACCGTCATAATAATATGATAACAAATGCACCAAATACTGCAGGAAATTACATTCATCCGAAGAAGTGTGTCAAACTACTCGGTGTCAATCTAGATACAGCCTTAATATTCAAGTAAATAGAACTATAAGCACAGGGTTCTTTCAATTAAGGCAAATAAAGGAGTTCGGAAAATCCTGCCAACAGAAGCGACTAAATTGCTAGTTAATTCGTACGTTCTATCACTTCTAAATTATTGCAATGGAATAGATAAAAGTCTCACAAAATACCAAATTAACAAATTGCAACCATTCCTTAATAATGCATTGTTGTGTACACGAGTGCAATTGTCAATCTTTGGAAATAGTAGACAATATCAAATATCTTGGCTTAACACTTCCTTTACGGTGCCAAATTATAACGCGATCTCCGGTGCGGGACTTCGAGTTTCCCCATACAAATTCGTAAAAATATTACTTTTTAAGCCAAAAATAATAATACAATCTATCAACAGTTATTAATTATGGTTGATTATACTACAAAATATATATCAGGGTTTTAAAATAATATTAAATAATAATACGTTAGGAGCCACAATGTTGGCTCAGGTAACCGAATGTCTGGCACCGTAAAGGGACAGTTAATTATTGATAAATATTTAAAATGGAACGAATCATATTACTGTATTAACAAACAAAATAAGAAAACTAGCCCATATATTCAAGACTCTAAGAAATATGTGGGACAAAGTTACACTAAAAACTCTATATTATGCTCTTCTTCAATCTCTTCTTTCGTGTAATGTTGTATGTTGGGGTTCATATTTCAAGACTACCCTAGAGTCCCTAAATGTTGCTCAAAAATTAATTTTAAAAATAATGAACAAGAATTTTTTTTTTTACATACATCAAACTTATTATAACAGTAAAAGTAAAAAAATGACAGTGAGGCAATTTTGCATAATACAGGTTCTCTGTAATTTTTTTTAGTAACATTGATACTGCCGTAGTAAGGTCATAACAAGTGCGCAAAACTAGAATGGGTACTTCATCAATGTATCCGCCGGAAAATAACAGAACATGATTTGGACAAAGGAGTTTTTTCTTTTAAAGCTCCTTTCTTATATAATAGGCTTAGTGACAACATTAAAACTATAGATACGCTAAATTTATTTTTTAAAATGGGCATAAAGTCTATAATAGCTGAGAGTGGTGATTTCGCTTTATCCATGTTATGCTTTATATTTTAATCAATCTTGAAAACTTATGTATGCTCGATACTATAATTATTATTTACTTATTGTTACTTACTTATTACTATTTATTTATTATTACTTACTTCTTACTACTTTCTTATTACTATTTACTTATTATTACTTACTTCTTACTACTCACTTATTACTATTTGTTATTATTTTTTTTACCTACCTTTTATTATTTATTTATTACTGTTTACATAATTTTATTTACTTATTATTATTTATCTTTTCACAAAAATTTTAAAGCCACTCATCTCAACACGGGACTGTCCTAGTGAGATGAGTGGCTAACGTTTTTGTTTTGTTTTTAAATTTAAGAATAAATAATAAAAAAAATCCGTTTCAACCCTGCGGTAAGACTTATCATTGGCGTATCTAAATATTCCTACATTTCAGAGCATCTCAAAAATCTCCACTGGCTCAAGTGTCTTTTATTCAAAAGAATCCAGTTTGTAATCTGCTGAGTGGTATTTAATTCACTTAACGTAATGTCTCCGGCTTACTTATCGGAATTGTGTATTCCTGAAAAAACCAATTCACGGCAGTTCAACCTTAGGTCAGCAGCGTCATCAGCTATGGGTAGGTTGAAGGAACCAAAGGGGTTTTTTCTGTTTTTTTTGGTATTTGGTTTTGTTTTATTATTTTTTTTTTAATTGGGAAACGATGAAACTTCGCGGCATTTCCGATTTGAACTTAGCTGTATACCGCTCTAAGCCACTTTTCACGTTTGCTAAAACCATAGACAGAGAAATATTTGAAAGGGGTATTTATTATTATTTCCTTATAATAACAATCCAGAATATTGCTTAAAATATACAAAATTTATTATTTTTCGCGAAAATACCAAAATACCCGTTTTCACGAAAATGTAATCCGTCTTCCAGAAGGTAATAAATAAACTCGAATTTTAAATAATATAATTATGAAGCCGTACCGTCACCAATAACACAAATTTCAAGTCATAAATGTACAATATTAGAAAGCAATTATACTCAATCCTGACACAGATGTTATATGTAAAACCATAGATTTAGTTTTAATTGTACCAGTCTGACGATGACCGTGTTAGGAAAAAACGGGTCCCGTCAAAAATTAACAATGTTTTTGAATAATAAAAAATATTATATTAAACGGAATTCCACAATGAATTGACAGTTTAAATATGATAAATAATAGTCTTTCATTGATTTATCGAAAGAAGCAATCACTTCGTGGCTTGACATTATAATTTAGATGAAAAATGTTTTTGTTTTAAGCCACTTTATTTTATTCAAATATATTTGTGCATTCAACCGGTTTCGGTTGGACTCAACCTTCTTCAGGAATGTACACATTGGCACAATTGGCAGTTTATATATGTACATATAAGGTTGAGTCCAACCGAAACCGGTTGAATGCAGAAATATATATAAATAAAATAAAGTATCTTAAAACAAAAACATTTTTCATTTTAATTCTTTCATTGATGTTTAATATACCTGCTCGGTATAACTTCGAGCGACAAGTTCGGGCACGGGGACTTCATTTGAGCTAGTATTAACATAGCTTCTCAGAAGCAGGACGTTGGGTTCAGAACCCATGTGCACTAATTTGGTACACAATTATTAAATCAGTACAAATTACAAGTGTGTCCTATTCATACGAGTTTAGGGGCCTCCTCTGTTCTTGCTTGGAGTCACGAGAAAAGCCTCGACTCGGTGTGAAAACTGAAATTTCATCTGATTCACCTTTTTTTACATGAATACCGCGCACAAGAGTCCCAACTCCTCCAAACCGTTTGGAGCCAGTGAGACTATGGCATTCCCAATTGGGGAATGTTGTGAAGCTGAAGGTATTGGGGAGGGTAAGGAGAAGGGGTAGAGGAAGGTGGGGAAATACCTGGCTATTCAGATCTGGTCACCAAACACGGCTAAAAGCCATTTCAAGCAACGTTTCAATTCTGAATGGTGGTCTTTCACCAGGGCGATACTGAGAGTATCTTCCAATCTGGAACGTGCGCAAATATGCTATATATTATTTTAAAATTAATTAATTGTGAAACAGAACAAATTAATTAAATAAAATTTACTTGCTCACGCCGGGATTTCAACCCGCGATATTCGGATTCGTAATCAAAAGCCTTACCCCTCGACCATGGAGGCCGTCACCTAATTGACTACAATAGGTTGAGCACAGGTGAGACATGATATATATATGGTAAATAAATTTATCTCTAAGGTCCTCTAAGAAACTAGCATCATTGACTTCTTTCGTAAGCACCCGCACACAGTTGGTGTGTATTGTTTGGAAACGAGTATTTCCAACAACTCGATCTTATGTTCAAGACCTACCAGCTTTTGTTTTTCGTCCCTTTTATAAAGTTGGCCTCTTTAAAGCCGGCTTCAATGTTTTTATTTCATTAAACAACTAAAATTACTTGCAGAACTTAATGATAACATTATAAAATTTGATTAACATTAAATTAAAAAAATAAATAAATGGAGTTCTACGAATTAAACACAAAAACAATTAAAAATACATTGATTTCTTCTTCTGTTAACGTAAAGTGTGCAGGAAAACGTTCTTCATAGAGCTGGTCTTGGCAGAATTTAGGAACACTATTTGTACCAGAGACCAGATGGGTTCCCGAATCTTAAATCCATCAAGATCATGAAAATAAAGGAATAGAACACGGTATTTCCATTACAACAAAGTCAATCTTGAATTCCGCGTACCAATGGTGCAAGTACTGGCTGTGTTTATTATTTATACGTTTGTGGCGTATAAGTGTTGACTTTAATTAAGCCTGCAAATACACATAACACCCCCGAGTAGCATAACAACCCTTAAAAGAGCACTGCGATAATTTTAACTAACACACATGCGAGGGTTGAAGAGCGGAAGCTACAGTAAAGGAGCAGCAGGGAAAATAGTAAAAAGGCTTCGGGGCTAAAAGAGTGGCGGGATAAAGAAGCGGCAAAGCCTTTTTAGGCTCCACAAAAAGTTAGACTGCCTTTTTAATTAAATTTTATGAAAACCTGCCCCAGACGTTCGTAATTTCCTTTGGCAATAAAATGTTCACGTTAGGTTATTATGCAGGAAGATGTAGAAATGGTATTGCGGAAACTGCATATGGCGGCCTGAGAAAACAAACGGACGACGTAAAAAAATAAGTTTATTTGTGGGTCGGTTCACAATTTTTAATATTAACGACCATTAAAAACGAATTCGATTGGTAAACGAATCCAGAATATCACTTTGTATTTCTCATTAGGCAATCACCAAAGCGAAAATTAATGCAAAAAATAATAATGTTTGTAAATTTATCAAAGAGCGTTCCAAAATTTCTGCAAGTTTTGCATTTTTTGCATTTTGTACAATATTTTGTTTACTGTCTTGAGAGAGCATTTTCCAGAAGTTATGTAACGGAGTGGATAGCAGTGGCCTGCAATGCTCTATGGACAAAGATTCGAATATGATTGGTGGGCTATTGTGAAATGAATATATGAAAATCGTTATTTTAATATCATCTTCCGCTGATTTTTATGGCCAACTGAATAAATGAGCGTACAAGTTTCTTACCTAATTCATGGAGAAATTTATTTAGACATACAACTCTAACGTATTTTTATGGTTCGTTTTCCTAAGCAAGTGCATAGCTTTTCAGCTTTTGTTGAGTTCACGCCACTATTGAATAGGAATGCCAAATCAGAGGTAAAATCAGGTAAGATTTTATGGGATCGACCCCGAGAACATCAGTTAATAGGGTATAACATGACACATTTTAATTACCGAAAGAAAAAATAGATTTATATAAATACAAATTCTGTATTATTTAAATTAAATAAGAATTTCAGCTGTATTTACTGAATAAGCTAACTACAACGCCAATAACCTTTCACCGTTTTTCATTATTTTTCCTTCCTTTTTTCATCTATTAAGATCTACAATATCATGTCAATTATAAGTATTTTGGTTAGTTTTACCACAAAATAAATGTTTTTTTTATTTAATTGACTTAGTCTCCTTGTCCATTCAAGCCATGATATAATAATATGGCCATTATCAGGCCAGTTCTCTGCCACGGTTACCCTAGTTTCCAAGTATCTAGTAATTTCCTCTTCGGTATTGATTGATACGTATTGCACACTTCGATAGGAATCTTAGTTGCAAAGTACTTTTCGGAAACGTGCAATAATATTTCTCGATATTCCATGGAAACTGTATTCCAGCGATATTTTGGCCGGGCAATGCTTCGATAACGGAGAATCATTTTTGCACTACCTATCTATATAGACATAACTAATTTAAATGTAGTTTACGTAAATTAATTAAGTAGAAGCAATTAAAATACCTATTTATATATATATAAATAGGTATTTTAATTGCTTCTACTTAATTAATTTACGTAAATTTATATATATATATATATATATATATATAATATGCACCAAAATGTAAGCAAGATGTAAGCGTAATAAGTAAGATTAAGAAAGGGATGCTTAGATTCGGCACGCAGAGCGAATAAACGAAGAAAGGAGTGTAAGGAGAATATTTGACGCGAATGTAAATGGAAGAAGAAGCCGGGGACGCCCGAGGAAGACATGGCACCATCAAGTGAATCTTGACGAATCTTGTGAATTTTGTGGGCCTTCATGGTCGAGGGGTAAAGCTCTCGACTACAAATCTGAAATCATTCATTTAAAAATAATATATATTATATTTGAGCATGTTCCAGAGTGGAAGATACTCAGTATCGCCCTGCTGAAAGACCACCATTCAGAATTGAAACGTTGCTTGATATGACGTTTAGCCGTATTTGGTGACTAGATCTGAATAGCCAGGTATTTTTCCCACCTTCCTCTTCCCTTCTCCTTCCCCTCCCCAATATCTTCAGCCCCACAACATTTCCCAATCGGGGATGCCATAGTTTCACTGTCTCCAAACGGTTGGGAGCAGTTGGGACTCTTGTGCGGTATTCATATAAAATTTAAAAAAAAAAATTAAATACTTGGGTCGAACCATGTGAGAAGTCGGAATAATAATAATAATTATTAATTGATAAACTAAAGTTCTTAAAAACTTAAGACAAGATTTTTGTGCATAGCGCAAAGGGTAACAATTATTATTTTATAAACAATAATTATTAATCTAAAACACTCATCCAAATTGAAAAAACCTTCCGAGCAAAGTAACTAGTATATTTACAGGTGAAAATATAATAAAAAACAGTAATTATTGAATGGAACACTAGTATATATTGATTAACTTGGCGGGTTTGCGATAAGCCGACGTAGCTCAACGGTAGAGCATCTGACCGGACATTAGAAGGGTGCGGGTTCGAGTCCTGCCGGCGACATTTATCTTTGCTCGGAAGGTTTTTTCAATTTGGATGAGTGTTTTAGATTAATAATTATTGTTTATAAAAATAATAATAATAATGTTTAATTTTCTTCTTTTTTTATAACAAAATAACAACTAATGATATCCTCACTGGGATTTCCCGTGTTAAGGATTTCATTTACAAAATATTAAATTACATTTTATTAAATAGATGTGCATGATGAAAAAATATATAAATTTCTAAGGTAATGTGTTTTAAGTGCAGTTGAGTGGTTTCGGTGTAGGTCTATATTTGTGTGTTAATGTTTTCTATTTCAGATCTCCGTATTTAACATAATTGATTTTTAAATTTATTATGGTTTATGTGATTTTTAAAGAATAGTGGGATTTTGTTGTAGAATTTAGTACCATAGTACAAGAAGTTTTTTTTGTCCAAATATTGTTTTTGTGGTTCCTTGTTGTATGTGTTTGTGACTCTGAGACCTAGTGTTTCTAATATGTGTGATCGCGTCGTTAATTCTTATTTTTTGTATCTATGAATGTAAAGTAGTATTGTTTTAGAGTATAATTGTTTTATTGACATAATGTTAAGTTTGTTAAAGATTTCGTCAGTGCTCATTTTTATAGGGACAAACAGTATAATTTTCATTATGTCTTTTTCTGTTCTAAAGAGTAAATTAAGAATATTATCATTTGCACTGCCCCATCCGATAATACCATGTACTAATATTGATTGGCAGGAATAATAGAAGAAAATGTATGAGACGATGTATGAACGTGAATGAAGCGAGATCAGTTGAAGTTGTTTGGCGTTCCGTCCTTTCTGCCTACCCCTACGTAATGGTTAGTTAGTTAGTTAGCTAGTTAGTTAGTTAGGCACCAAAATAAGATAAAATAAGTGCAGACATTCTCAATCTTACCCTGGTGAAAGTTCAACATTCACAAATGAAACGATTATTGACCTGGCTAAGGCGAAGTTTGGTGGCCAGATCGTATTAGCAGGAACGTGTGTCATGCACTGCGTAATGGCTGTGAAGCGTTTAATTATAAAAATAATAAAAAACGATTTCCTGAGCATATCTGAAAATTTCTTAGTTTGTTGGTCTTATAACAAAAACACCCATTAACGCTGAACGATCCTGCAGAATATGTTGATATATTTTTTTATTCAATTGTAACAATAATTTCAGGACGGAGTCATTCAAAAATTCTTTATTACCTAGACCCCACGAAGAAGGTAATACATTTTGTAGCATTGTCGATATTTTCAACTGCTCGAAATATAAATACAAACTGATGATTATCGCACGCGTCCTCAACAATTATTAATATACTCGTATGTGTCTAGAGTATAAGTATCAGTGAATGTGAGGTATGTTTTGAATATTCGCCTCTGTAACTAATTACTAGGAATGGTACTTACACTATGTTATTCCTGTTCGTTCGTTATTTTATCAATGTATCTATGTTTTGCACTTGTGTGTCTATCATAACTAACTAAATATGTAAAAGCCCAAATAGGGCGTATATAATACAATGAATAAATAGATATTTCCAACCTTCCTCACTCATTTTCTTTAGCATTATTTTCATTTTATCCGGCATTATGAACTCTTGTGCGGTTTCATCACAGAGAAAATAATACATAGAGCTGCCCTAACACGCAACGGAAAGTAATCAAAATAACTGGGGCGAGCTAGGCGTACCGCAAATATATATATATATATATTTTTTTTTTTTTACAGTAACTCCACACAGGAGACCCTAAGGGAAATATTTTCCCTCAAGGCCTAATCATCTTTGGGGATGTGGAGGGAATATTTATTTACTCATATTAGGAAGTTTTGGTACAAACTTTACATGATTTCCGACTACCAAACATGGAACAAGTCCGTATTATGTCAGTCTATTAGCTTGTTTGTACAAACCGAACATTTTTTTGATTATTTTTCAGTTTGACTCCTTTAAAGTATTTTATAATTGCTCATGTTGAAATGGTACGTTAAGACAACTCTACTCATTCTGACGCAGTTTGTGTGTTTATTTCACAAAAAAAAAACAAAAGAAGTAAATGAAACCACATAATTAAATTATTCTTCTCATGTTCGCTTCTTGGTATTCAAATGATTTGGTATTTTTAAGTTGATCAAAAACTATTTTGAAAATAAATGACGCTTTAAAAAAATAGATTTCGGTGGTAAATTTCAAATTTGATTGTGGGCGAAGTGCTTACATTCTTATTATTGGGTTTTCTATATACATACATAAATCTTCTTCCCTTTATCCTAATCGATATCTAGGCATCCCTGTCTTATGCTACTTTTACGGCATCCATGCATAGTAGATCCAGTCTCTCCTCGCACAGCCTCTGGAGTTGCTTCAGTTGCTGGGGCGGCTCACTGGACGTCTTCACTCTGAATTTTTAGTGGAATTTGACCTTCTGGAATTATTAACACGTGCCCAAGCTACCTCAGTTGCGACTTTTCTATGAATAGTAGCAGTGGTTCTATGTTAAGCTCCTCCCGAATCATCTAGCTTTTTATTCGATCCTATCTCGTGACTTCTGCAACTCCTCTCAAAAATCTCATTTCGGCAGCTTGGACCCTAGAACGTGTACACTCATGCAACATTCAGATCGGGTGAGAATAGGTAAGCGTCGTGCCGTACACTGATTTGTACCCTACCAACTTTGTCTCGACACTTAGCTCAGCTTTCCTTATCACACAGCTGTAAAGAGGATACGGCACACCGTATATTCTATTCTACAGTCAATTTCTCCATCTAAATAGTTTTAGTGACAGGTTTTCCAACTATTTTTAAAACTATAAGGAAACTCGAAGGCAATGTTTTAAATTAGGTAAACAAAATTTACCCAAGTCTGAACACTTTCATGGAAATTGTCTGCCCAGGCACAGAGAGTCCATTAATTTTGACAATGTTTAATTGATTTTTCAGATTAACTTTTTTTTTAATTATCAGAGTAACATTAAATTAACGACATCGTAAAGGCGACCATAAACCCCTTGGGCGCCGCCGCGTGGGGGTCTCTTTTATATTATCTAACAGAAATGAGGAAACTAGGGACGAATAAAAAAAACGGACCAAAATTCCCATACAGAATTTGTAATTGAGGCATAAGAAGACAATATTAAAAAATCTCAAATGAAATATGAAATAGAAAAAAACACAGAAAAAAAAAAAAGTTATCTGTCGCATTTGGGAATCGAATCCAGGAACTCTGACTTACCAAAACAACACTTTACCATTAAGCTTTTTTTCGTTATTTAACATTAAGCTTCTTTTGAGATAAAAGGGGAGAAGTAGCGAGAGATCTCTCAGCGGAAGGCCTACATTAATTATTTTTACTTACTAAAATAAAATCTGTTTGCATCTAGTTCTAGAATGAAAGAACCTCTCAGTATTGCCTAGAGACCAGATCTGAATAGGCCGGTTCATTCTTCCTCTTACCCTCCCAAATATTACTAACTACTTCTCTCAACTAGTAATTTAAAATGGAAATCTCAAATAAATTCAACTACAGACAGAATGAGTAAATTAATTTTCATTTTATTTTGACTAAAATACCGTATCACAGAAATTATTAAAAGATGTTTATTTTGCATTAGCTTATTCAGTGTTACAATAAGGGATCGTAGACTGGGAAATTCTAATAAAAATTATTCTGAAAAAGCATATGACTTCCCAACAAACGCTATTTTTAAACGCTTTTCAGTCCCACCGCTATCAAAAATATGTCCACAAAATTATGTCAACAAATTAGCCCTACTCCAAACAAATAAAGATTTCATTAACAATGTATACTCAGCGATAAATACTAGTGTTATAAATTACACCATAGAAGGTCTAACGGTACCACTGTTATGGACAACAGCAGTCCAACATCATTTTGTATATAATTGCATCAAATTACTTAAAGACCTACCAACGGAAGTAAGAACAGAGACAAATAACGTAATATTAAAAAGTAATTAAAATACTTTTTAAAAACCCAACCTATTCCATTGAATAGTAGCAAATTATATATTTTCTTATATTCACACGTTTAAACGCATTTTTTTTCAATTTTTTTTCATTATATCTCTAAAACACCAATTATCTACATACTTACGAAATTAAAAAAAAAGGTTTTCATTGCATATGTCTGAATACCCATCTTTCCTTGGTTGAAACTTCTATTTTAGATTCTCTATTTAACTTTTTTCTTCACTATAGAGTTTTAATATATCTTTAAAACTCAAATTAGGTATATGCTTTTGTAAATTTAGAAAACGTTATTCATGTTTTTGTGTACTTAACTTTCCTTGGTTGAAATATTTAATTCATTTATTTTACATATGTTTTTTTTACACTATAAAATCTTCTTTTATATATTAACGAGCACTCGTTTCCCAAGTTCAAGCATCAGCTAACATTAGGGAAGAATATATATTACATAAATCTGTAAAATATGTAACAAACGAATAGATAATAAAATATTAAAATAAACTACCATTAGATCCATTCAGACTCGCAACATTTTCCAAATGGAGATGCCATGCGAGTAGTTTCTAAACTCAATCATCAATTATTTAGTAATATTTTAGCGACTCCACATCGTTTATAACTCCGCTGAAGATACTCTCTTATAGAGAACCAAACTTCTCTACATAAGATTTTATTAAAGCACAGGCAATCTAATAATAAGTACATTATAATTATAGCTTGGACCAAATTTGATGAAGACCTACTAGTAGGTACGTAGGTAAGTATAGTAGTAGGTACAGGTTGGCAAAATAACGCAGACAAAAATTGAGGGCACAGCGATCGTTTAAATGATGTTAAATCGCAACACCAAGATGGTTGAAACTATTAAAAGGAAAACAAAAATATTTTTCACATCAATATCATTCAGTGTTCAGAAACTAGTGGTAATTCTTGGAAGGAGACATCACATTCTAAGGAATTTAAATCTACGAATTTGTAATGTTTAACACTTGGCAAGATAATTGCATGAACATGTTTTTTCTGTATTTTTTTTTAATACGCATTCTTATCAAATAAGTCAGTTATTAGATTTTTTTTTTCGAATTAAAAAAAAAATTTTGGACGATGCTGCGCATCTTTGAAAAATAAAAACAAAAAATAAAAAAATGTCATAGATGTAATATAGGAATAATGTTAGAATAGGAAGTAAGATTTGTACATCGCCATTGAGGTGATTTTTCACCAAAACGGCGGTATAAAAATCATCCGATTATTATTATTTGAATAATATATAAATAAAACGGTAAGAAAAATTGAGTCAAGCGAGGATATTATTAGCAAGTCTTGAAACATGAAGTATGATATCGATGTAGATGGCGTAAATTGAACTGGTCTCATTAGCTTAGTCGGTAAAGCGGTTGTCCTGGATAGACAGAGGTCCTGGGTTCGAGCCCCAGATGCGACTGATACCTTTTTATTTTTCTAAAAAAAAAAAAAAACTTGGTTTTAATTCCACTTTATTATTTTTTCATCCAACCGGTTTCGATTCAACCTGAACCTTCCTCAGGGGTGAATAAAAATATATTAAACATAATACAGAAATACATGGTATTTAATAGAAAATTAGAAGAGAGAGACAGAACATCAACTTAGGTGGGGGGCAAGGAAGGAAGAGCTTCAGAGGGAGGGGTGAAAGTGGGCGGAGGTAATGGAAATATTTTAAAAATGGGGGTGTTAGACAAATCTAGTTTTTTACTACATGTAAAGATTTTTATTTTTCTGTTGTTTTTTTCGGATTAGTGTTTCATTTGGGATGTGAAAATATTATTTTCTTCAGTGATTAAAAAATAACATCCTTTTCTGAATTCGCTAATCACACAATTTCAAAGAACTATAGTTTCGTTAAAAATACTGACATAAATATTCTTCATATTAATAATAATGAATAATGATTAAACAACTTAAAAGCATTAGAAATAAATTTAAAAAAAAATCCATTAAGAGTAATGAAGACACAATAATTATTAATCATAAAAATCTCCCCCCTACCCCCCACTTCCACCATAACTCTTTAGTATCACTTCCACCCCCACTACAACACCTTATGCATATACCATGATTTTGTTAAAATGTTAGTATATATTTATCCCTGATGGTGGAACAGTGATTCGAAAACCAGTAGGAAACAATACATAATTAAAGTGGTGTTATACTAAGAGAACATAATTTATTTTAATAATAAAAAATCACATAGTATTAGCCGTATACATAATAATAATAATTGGATTACTTTTATAGCGCCGTTTTCGTCACCTCACCTCAAAAAAAAGAAAATCACCTCAAGGGCGCTTTACAATTAATTAAATAACATATACAACCAATACCTAACAGTTAAACTTTATTACTAATGGCTTATAAGTAAGACTTATGGCTAGGGACTAACTACTGAGACTTATAATTAGTGACTTACATCTATGGCTTATAGGTAGTCACTTACCAATATACAATAGTAAAAGCTCACTTGGTTAGTTGGTTTGACCGAAAAGTTTTCTGTTTTCATTATAACTTTTTGGATGAAATAAGCCCTGATCTAAATTATTAGTTTTCGAATCACGACACAGTGTTCATCTAATCCCGTGAAATACCATTTGAAAATGGTTTGATTATTTAAACTGTCGATTTTATTAAAAAACGATTTTTTGTGTGTTTTCTCATTGCGGAGGGAAGGATTTAAAACATAATAATCTACCATACAATATGAAACAAACTGGAATAAAATACAAACAAAACATTTAAGGCAATATCAAACGACAAACTCTGAAATTCCCCTCCAATACGGCGAATTACAAAGGCCCGCCGATGTGGAAATAATTCTCAAACAATATTTTAATTAGCTAACGATTCGGGTGAATTGAGGGGGTGGGGGCAATCGAAAACATGAATTGGATATTCTCAGTATTCGAGTTCTTTTAGATTAAAAAAAGGTAAAATCTTTCTGGCCGCCGAAATCGATTCAATGTGAAATAGAGCGCTGAAATTAAATATTAACGATTGCATTTTATATTTTGACGCGAAAAATATGTTCCTAGTAGCAATATTAGTTACTTTGAACAACCACTTACACGATTTGTATTGTAGTGGTCATCAATAATTATTCATCGTTTTCAAAA
Organism: Halesus radiatus; assembly: GCA_022606495.2. Taxonomy (NCBI): domain Eukaryota; kingdom Metazoa; phylum Arthropoda; class Insecta; order Trichoptera; family Limnephilidae; genus Halesus; species Halesus radiatus. Next base: position 85,825 of record JAHDVE020012446.1, read on the forward strand.
AAAGATTAAGATTAAGATTCTCATCTTAAATTTTGGGAAAATATGTGCTTTAATAAACAGGAAGCTACCTACTATTTTAGCCTTTTGCCACTATTTCCAATATGAATGCTACACTATGGTCCCTGTGCTTAAAATTCAGCTGTAGTTGAGTGATGAAAATTGACGAAAAATTGATCAAAAGCTGAAACGGGCCGAGAATTGGCGTTTAACTGTTCAAAAAATCAAAAGTCCAGTAATCATGGATTTGATTGTTAATTTTGACTGGGGTTTAAACGTCCCAAGCAAAACATTCATAAATTCGAAAAAAAATGATTATTTGCAATGAATATTAATAACATATTTCAGGTATATATTTTTATAGTTATCTCCACCTACAATATGGAATTTTAACTACTTTTTTGTTGTTATTGTAGAAAAAAAATTACGATAGTGATGGCTTTTCAGTTCATTTTTATGTTTACGGATTAAGTTTCTGTAACGATTTAAATTGTTTCATTTATGATTTTCTGACAAAATTATGGTGAATATGGCGTGATTGACGTCCAACCGACAAAGTCGGTGCCAGCCATCTTACCAGCCAATAGCTTTATTATTTATTTATTAATTTATTAACGCCCGGGTGGGCTTTTACATATTTTAACATTTAAATTAGGTTGTCTACAAAAAGAGAAAAAAAGGCTTTAACTTAAAAAAAAAGAACAAGATACATAGTTGGTACATAAGTGTAACATATTTACGATATATATGTATGCATAATATAGTACATGATTTACAGAAAAAAAAAGAGTTGTAGATATAAGTAAGAAGATAATATAAAAAAATAAAAATAATAAAAAAAAGCTCTTGTGTGATGCGTTTATAATCATTGCAACATAAAAAATATCATCTACATCATAATTAGGGTTTATCCAGTGTAATCATTTCGGAACGTGCAGTTTTAAATCATTTTTTTAAATCAGTAATTCTTCATGAAAATATTTTTATTACGCATTTTAATGCGATTGTCAGAATCAAAAACCTAATATGTAAAAATTGTTCACACTTTAACGGTAGGTATCCATAATTTGTCAATATAGCCCTTGCGGGTCTCTTCAAGACCCATGTTCACTCAATCGTTTCTTCAGAAAACCTTCCACACTATTGTGTGGAAGGTTTATTACCAAAAAATGGTACTGTATTAGTATGTTAAGTTAACATAAATGGTGAAAAAATATATTTAACTCTAGCGTGATAATCATATTTTCAAGTCTGTTGAGCAGTACCGTCCTAAACAAGGAATGCCGATCTATTAAGTGAAATAATACCGAAGTACAGGAAGACTCACTAAATTGCGGTTAAGGTCCAGCCTGCTAACCCGAAAGGAACGTGTCGGGTCGCTAGAACTGGCACAAACTATTCTGAAAACTAGCAACATTTAGTTGCTGAACAATAATAGTTCACAGGGTTCGTGAGTCTGCGAGCCCGCGCTGAATATTTGCTCTGTGAGTGAATGCTTGCGTGTCGGCAACACGGTATTGTTATTAATAAGCTTAAAGTCAAATGCTAACTAATATTTACTTTTCCCTAAAAATTCATGTAATGTAAAATAAAATCAGTCAAGTAAATAAAACCATCAGATGGTGATAGTAATAAAGCCAAAGAGCCGCAGTACTAGTTAGTTAGAAACACGAGGGGTATTGCTATAAGCCCCAGCTAGTTAGAGGATTACGAAAGAATCCGTAAAATCAAAAAAAAAACTAATATTTAAACTGCTAACTCGGGAGAGGGGTGGCAAGTGCCAAATATTTATTTTATTATCATTTCATGCACGAGAACGATCCAAATATGAATTTTGTAATTTAATGTTCTTCTTTGTTACCTACATGGAAACAGGATGTATTAGGGACGTATCCGCCAGATAAAAAGGAGACATTTCAGAGGTTTTTTGCTGTAAAAAATGTGAACGACGTTTAGATCTCCAGTGGCATTTTTGTTCTTATGAAAATAACACAATCAATAGTTCACATATTGCCACCGACGATGGAAGTACTCGTGATATGCACCGTTCTGTTTTCACAACATTTGACAGTAAATGACGCCATTACACAGGTACGTCGCTAGCAAAGCGGACAAAAATACTCGATAAATGTACAACAATCTTTCAAAAAACATGAAAAAAATGCCATCTAGCGTGGAATGATAGAACGAAAATTATATATTGTGAAACCAGACTAATTATGTAGGTACTTGACAGAAGTTACCGACAAATTAATATTTGTTTAAATTAAATAATTAAAAATATACTCTGTATATACTACTTTTATTAAAAATTATTTTATATAAGTGGTGTATACAAAGTATATTTTTAATTATTTAATTAATAATGACGCCACCAAGTAACAAATCGTTTGAAGAAATTATATTCATTTAAATGGCTAAAATTTATTTTGTATAAACCGCTATGAATAAATAAATATCAACATGTTTCGAAACCGATGGTTCCCTCGTCAGGTTACAGTGTATACTTAAAAAAATAATGACCTAAACATAGACAAATTATACAAATAAACGAAAATTAACAATAAGTGATTAGATAAGGTAAATAAATGAGTATTAATGTAAAAATTATTATATAAAATAATAAGATGCGATAGCTATTAAAAAAAAATTGGTTGGACAATTTTTGTTTTTTTAATTTCAAATTTATCTAATTGTAAACCAGTATGTAAAATTCTATCGTATGTGAAATTATTTGTTCCTTATTTATGTCGGAACAATGATTTGTTTCTAAAATACGGTTGCCAAATTTAGTAATAATTATATTTATTCATATTTTTAATCATTCAATAAAAAATGATACCACAAAGTGACTTTACCTAAATTGAAGAAGTAATATTTATTTATTTACGGACGTTAAGTACATAATATTAGGCGAATGATAAACAACAAGAATGACAGCGAAAATAGAGCGCATATGTATGGATAGAGCATTGACAAAAAAGTGCACATGGAAGATAATTTTAATTCAAAGCCTCAATAAGTTTTCGATATAGTCCAAGAATTGAGTCCTATTAACATTTTATTTTTTTTTAATTAATTAAAAATTATTCAAACTTATACTAAATAATCAATGCTTAAGGCTTGAGTTAATAATTCTCGACATTCTGGACAAAGGAAAATGCTACATATTCAAAATTTGTAGACAGTACATCTAACCTTCCTAAAATACGTCACATATCGATTACTTTCTCTCTCTTAGCCCTCCGAATGGGCAATTTTCTTTTCCCGGCCTGTGCACGGTATACTGCGTACGGTGTACGAGTGTTCAGCATAAGCCCGACAAATTACAGCTTCTTAAATTAGCGGTTTCCGGTTCTAGGCTTGCAAATGAACTTTCTCCTGCTTGCCCTTCGCCGCACTGAAAAGACGTGCGGGGCTACACGGGTCAACTCATTCAGACCTGCGTCCAATATTTTTGTTTTGGTTGAAGAAAATGAATTAGTTTCTGATTTTCCTACGCTGCATTTATAAAGATAACTGTGACTGAAATATATATTTTTCAAATTGATATTGTTGCATCACAAGCCACCTTTATTTCTAGTGTATGGGAAGATAAATAATCACAATGTTGTTTACTGTGGATGTTTGACAAAAATCAGTTTTTCATAAATAAGCAATAAAAGATAATCGTTTTTTACTGGGTATTAAGTTACAAAAGATATAATTAATGAGGAGCGATTTTGGAAAAGGATCTAAGGATCTACTTAACGGGGAAAGGGACGTCGGAGAGTTATTATTTATTAATTCAAAATAATGATAACATTATTTTTCCATACAATAAACACGGTGTTTTTAAAGAGAAAAATACTAATTACGTTTTGTTTTTAATTTGCATGGGTTTAGCATTTATCAAAATAAAATCAGAAACATTACACATTTCTGACCGTTCTACGCATGTTTTACAAAAACATTTAAAAAGTTGAATATCCTTAAAAAATGCTGTGAATGTTTTTCTTTAACATGCCGATAAGATAAATAAAAAAGAACAGTATAGTTTAATTTTTTCATAAACACTACGTAACTGTAATGTTTTTTTTTTAATGCGGATTACAAATTATTTGTTAAGTTTATTTACAAAAACGTAACGAGAGAAGATTAAAAATATTTATCTCCACTTATTATTCATATATCAAATATTTTGTAAAACATACAATAGGACGATGAGAAAAAATAATATTTCTGATTAGATTTTGATAAATGCTAAGCCTATGTAAATTTATTAAATATTTATTAAATATGTTTCTATTTAAAAAATATCATGTTTATAGTATTTCGTATTAATACCATCAATATTTCTAAATAATAAATAATTCCTCTCCGACATCCCTCTCCCCCTTAAAGCAATAATTTTTTGCAGACCTCATAATAAATTTTAAGTTTATTTACCTGGGTAGAAGCGATAAAAGAATTAGCATGTTTGAAGCCAACATCCAAAGTTGTCGAGAGATATTTCCTACAGTCATCCATTATATGATTGAGAAATTCGCTTCGAATCGGTCTGGTGAGTTTGAGTGAAAATCGTTGATGAGTCCCAGAGTGCTTCCCAACCTGCTTCTTGACTTTTTATTTTCAGTCCCTCACTGCCTCCAGGCACATGGAGTTCGTGTGTCCTAATGGAAATATATTCTGTTAAACTATTTTTCTACGATCACCCTTATGTCAATGACTTTATAAGCATTCCTGTCTTTTTTTTTTTTTTATATGAATACCTCACAAGAGTCCCAACTGCTCCCAACCATCTGGAGCCAGTGAGACTATGCCATTCCCAATTGGGGAATGTTGTGAGGCTGAAGGTATCGGGGAAGGGAAGGAGAAGGGGAAGAGGAAGGTTGGGAATACCTGGCTATTCAGATCTGGTCACCAAACACAGCTAAAAGCCATTTCAAGCAACGTTTCAATTCTGAATGGTGGTCTTTCACCAGGGCGATACTGAGAGTATCTTCCACTATGTATGTCTGTTGTCAACATAATTTCCAAATATTAAAACTCATCAAATTGCTCCATGAATTAACAACTGTAGCGAGAAATCATAGTAGAACAAACATGTATTTATTTATTTATATCGATATATTGTTCAGAACCATTTTACACAATATGTTACATAATACATAATAAGTATAGTAAAGGTGCTTTGTATGGTGTTTTATAATTTGGAGTGTAAGGTAGGTTTGAAGAGGTGATACTGCAAATGGTGTGTTATGTGTCGTGACCACCTCACTAGCAAAACCTATGCTGAGGTGTTCACGTGGATGTGTTAATTGTGGTAAAAGTATTGATGTGTACTGATTACTTTTATTGTAATATTTTAATTGTGCTATACAAATGTGAATTGAAGCTCGCCATTAATAAGCGACGGATCAACCAATTATAAAGAACCGTTTTAGAATTATTTATAGACACCGCGATGATAAAAGTCAGCGGTAGGAGATTCATTCCTTCCTGCAAAAAGAGAAATATCTTGAATAGTATTCCCATGTTCGCTTCCACATTCATGTACACATATTGTAATTGGATATAGTGTTCATATTAATATTAATAAAATCTGTCAGAGAACCAGTGTTATTTATTGAGCTGACATTAACACCTATAAAATGTTTTCCAATAACTCAAAATCAAACAGCTCATTAAAAAGTCGAGCATTGTCTGAAGGAATGTTATCTTCAAGAAAACGCGAGAAGGATTAAGTTGTTTGCAAGATTAATTTAATTAAGCTTTCATTATTCAGTGAAAAAAAAACGTGTTCCCATAATTTTTCACAGGATGTTTTACGATTTTTACCATCAAACTAATTAATTCCCGTGATCATAAACGGGCTGGGCGTCAAAAGGTTATAAGCGCTTTGTAACAACGTACCGTTGGCGTCGCATTGCCGCCCTTACGGAGAGGCCAATCAGGTTTCAATTAATTTTGAGGAGAGAACAATTTCCGACGTAGTCAAACGCGGCGGGTTCTGAACTTATTTTGCGGGATCATTAATGGGGTTCGGGCAAAGCGTTTGTTTGCGAGAAAGGTCAATTATTATTATTATTCTGTCATAACAAGCCGCTCTGAGGACAAAGATTCCGATAAATATTGATGTAATTAATAAAAGGTTTGAGTAATATTTAAATTTCTTATAACGTAATGTTTTGTAAGTATTTATTTCTATTATTTTAGGAATATGGAATTATAATTCCTCAAAAGAGTCACAACTGCTCCCAACTGTGTAAACCCAGTGGAACTAAGGCATTCGAAATTCATTTTTGCTGTGAGTATAAAGGAGTGGAGAGAGACAGTAGAGGGGAAAGAAGAAATTGGGAGGCATAGGTATACTTAAACGATAGGTATCGATTACATTAAAATTAGTCAACGTTTGAAAAGTGATAATAAGTCATTAAGAATTTACGAGGTGCATGTAGGTAACACGGATCCGGGAACCATTAATTGGATAACAAACGCGTCTGACATTTGTAATCCCAGATAATTCGATACGTTTGATAATTTAACAGGGGTGCCAGGGTTCGTGGAGTGAGATTTGTGTAGGTCTTAGCGGCGGGTGCATCTTTCCACAAGCTGCCTAGTGAACCGAATCGGGAGAGGCCGGTTGAAGGAAACCACTCGACCTCTTCAGTTGGACTCTATCGAACCATCGCCTTGCATCGCAGTGGGAGGAATGAATTAATACTTTCATCACGCCTGGACACATTAACATACTCTTTTCCTTCCCAAAACTTCCCATCCTAAATAATAATAATAATAACTGTAGTTAATTTCTATAGCGCATTTATGTGAAGGTTCGCTTGTGTGCTTTCCACTAACTAACCTAAACTAATATATTTATAAAATATCAGATATACTACGTGGTATATCTGTTATTAAAGTATATGTATGCAAATTAAAACTGTGACATAAAATATTCATGAGCAGCAGACTCACTTACATGCACAATTTAGAATAATACATAACAATTTAGAATAAACTAGGGGTATAAATAATCAAATCTAAAGTGCAAATATCAAAAGAGCAAGGAAATCTACACAAAATTACCTAACCTAATATAATTATAAAATAACTTTGATGAACATTTTAAATACTATAATATAACAATTTAGAAGCTAAGGGTGTAAATAATCAAATATAAAGTAGGTACAAATAACAAAAGAGCAAGAGAAAATTATATGACATTATATACATGGTATTTCACTGAATACTAAGGGAATTAAATAACAAGGAGGAGAAAACAGCACATAAATAAGCTATAGAGGATCAGAAGAAAAAATGGGCTGAAATTCTATTTTCACGTACATGAAGTTATATTTTATATTGGATCAGATTTTTCGAACAATTTGGTTAAAACACGTTTTAACTCTGCTAAATTCTGGATGTTAGCAATATTTGGGGGAAGCTTATTCCAGATGACGTTAAAAGGACTCTCCACACAGCATCCCCAAAGATGACATAGGTCATGGGGTAAATAATTCTCCTCGGGGTCTCCTGTGTGGAGTTAACCTTAAATATTTTTTAATATTTATCGAAGGAAGCAATCACTTTGTGTAATTTAATTAGTGTTGATTCCAACCGAAACCGGTCGAATGCATAAATATATATAAATAAAATAATGTGACTTAAAACAGAAACATTTTTCGTTTAAAAAAAAAACTTAAATAGATCAGACATCTAGGATTTTTCTATTCAGTGTTTCCACGTTACCTTGTTCAAGTTTTATTTGGTTAAAGCAGAACATACCTCAAAATGGTTAACGCTTTCAACCACAAAATTGGACATCAGGGCGGTGCGGCGAGCTGAACCTACCTAGCTCGTTTCGTCTTTATGAAACTCTGTAGTTCCTCTGCAAATTCTCCGTAGCCCCTTTCCCTTCCAGTCCCCTGGCAAACTCCCTAACGAGAATTGATTGCAACAATTCTTCCCTCAATTACTCCGGACAACGAGGAAACTGAGCCGAATCCTCAAACTTTCAACCTAATGTTTTGTTGTTATAACGGTAGCTTAACAATCTAACCCGTTGAGCCTCTTAAGGCTAAATATAACCGGGTTATAAAAATATGAAAGCAATTTTATCAATTTTTCCATCGTGCAGAAATACTTATTTTCAACTTACCTCAAATATATCGTGAGAATACAACGATAAGTGGCCAAGTCAAAGTCCTTGTTTTTTACATATTGGGATTGTTGCATGGATCCAGGCTCATGGTTAGTAAGAATATTTTTTAATTACATTTTATTTCATATATTTATTAAAATAATGTATTTTCTGATTCCCCCGACAGTTGATCCCTCGGACAGTTAATCCGCTAAAGGCCTAAAAGGTTATTTCTGCTGTAGGTCCTCATTTTTATAGTAATTGTGCGGCCGTATAACAAAAATCGATATAGTTATATCTGCAGGCGTCTTAAGTGGAAAGTGAGAATATATGGCCGAATCACAAAATACGACATACTTATATATAAGCTGAATACACTTTTCACTCAAGACACCTGCAGATATAAGTATATCGATTTTTGTTATTCAGCCGCATATCCTCTCTGTATACTTACTTTACAAGTGAGAAGGTACAACAGAAATAATTCTTTAGGTCTTTAGGTGATCAACTGTCGGGGGGATTAACTCTCGGGGGACCAACTGTCGGGGGGCCTACTGTCGGGGGATCTACTGTCGGGGGGCCTACTGTCGGGGCATCAACTGGCTCGTAACAAATGTTTCATGTTTGATATAAAATTATCTAAATGAAAAAGCACAGACGTTAGATCATTCAATAGTTTGTCCCAATTTACTATTGGTATTCAGAGTTGGATATTTGGAAGGTGGCGAACCTTATTTAGACACTACATGATTTGTCAAAACTGAATTTTTCTCACTTCTTTCCTTCATATTAATTTGTGGCAATAAAAGGGAGGAGAAGAACAAGAGAAGAAGAAAAAAGACAGATTCTGTGATGGATAAGTTAAAAATTACATTTTTTCTGAAATATTTTACATTGGAAGAGTGATTTCTCAATAGACCCTAATAAGAAGATGATAATAATAATAATAATTATAATACGAGTAAATTTCTACAGCGTAGTTTCGTGAAGGTTCACCTCAAGTGCGCTTTATACTAACAAACCTAACCTAATATAATTATAAAATAACAGAGATACTGCATAGTATATCATTTATTATAATATATATTGTTGCGTAACGGAATTACTAATTACTTCTAGCCTCTCGTGCATAGACATCTAGCTCCTTGTTAAAAAGTCGTCGAATTCAGTTAGATGGTTCCGCGTCCCGGCACGAGGAGCAACGGCCATTTTGGTCACACAAAGATTCCGGCATCAGAACGCAGTGGTTGTGTCATAGAAACGTGCTCCTGCGCCGGCACGCCGTTTACAGTGGCGTCTTGTTACGGTAATTTAAAAGTCCTAACTACTGTTTACCATTTACTTGTGAGGTCCCTACATAGTGGACCGGGTTTGTGAACTAATATGAAGACACCGTTCCGGCCGGGAGCTGTCTCGACTCTGGACCGATGCCCCAATATAAGCTGTACTTATTTCATCTTTTTGCTGTGCTGTAAATAACTGTGTTTTAAAGTAACTTATGCGATTTTAATGGTACTAGAGAGAGAGAATTTTAGATTAATAGACGGGGTGTATGTTGCCAATTGTTAGTGTATGATTCCCGATATGTACGAACTGTAATTGCCCTCCCGTAAATAAACCTTGGCTAAAAAATGCATATCTTTTCATTTGGTAGTTGAGTACCTTTCTCTGAGCCGGTATGAGGCTGACGCCGACTCACGCCTACAGAAGATAGATTATCTGTGAGTTTATAGCTATCCAGGTGAGCCCGGAGTCAGGCGCCCCTCGCCTGGCCTCTGGGTGAGTTTAATCTAATCTCTTTCTTTAACACTGGCCCCCGACGTGTCAGTTCTTTTACACTGCCGCTCTAGAGTGGGGGCTTTTTCTTTTACACTGATGCTGCATCGTGGGTCCACATCCCCATTATTTTACATTATATGCAAATTAAAACTATGATATAAAATATTCATGAGCAGCAGATTCACATACATGCACAATTTAGAATACTATATAACAATTTAAAATAAACTAGTTGTATAAATAATCAAATGTTAAGTACAAATATCACAAGAGCAAGAAAATCTGCACAAAATAACCCAAAAAATTATAATTAGAAAATAACATATATAATACATGCATGCAAATTAAAAACACAATTTAAAATATTCACAAGTAGACTCTCTTAGATGAACATTTTAGATAGACGTAAAAACTAAAATAAAATAAAATAACTAGAAGGATAAAACCGCAACTAAATAAGCTATGGAGGATCAAAAGAAAAAAATTCCTGAAATTATGTTTCTACGTATATGAATAGTTTTATATCGGATAGGATTTTTCGAATAATTTTGTTTTTAAGACCCGTTGAACTCTGCCAAATTCTGGATGTTACCAATATTTGGAGAAAGCTTATTCCAGATGACCGGGCCGGATATACGAAAAGCTCGATCATAGTACACGGGTTTATTTGACCGAGAGCGTAGCATTCAAATCTGCTGACCTAAAAGAAAGCTGTCTATTACCTGGTCTTGTCGGACACATAGTTCACATAGTTCAGATTCAGGCTAGTGCCTTTCCCTGGAGTGCTTTGAAGGTTGTTAAACAAATCGTGAACTCTATTCTTTCAGGATATCGAAACCAATGAAGACGATCCCTTAGAAGTGGAGTTATGTGACAATATTTGGATTCACCATATATCATACCCGCCGCAGCATTGAAGACAGACTGGATTGTGTTGACTTATTTCTGGGGGAGACCAGTACATGCACTATTAAAGTAGTTCATACGTGAGACAACAAAATAATTTATTAGTGTTTAGCTCCACCATGATAATAACGTTTCAATCATTTCTTTATTTATTTTTATATTTAGTTTTATTATTTTATTTTATTCGATGTTTCCATTTTTTCTCAACATCGATATTAAAAATGGTATTAAATCTATCTTATTTAGTTGACTGAGTTGGCATCGCGTCTGGATCTCACCCGGGCGTCGTGAGTTCAATTCCTCGGCCGGCTACGTCCCCCATCACCATGATGTGGGAGTAAACATTAATTAAATGGTAGATAAATTTTACATAATTCTAAATAGTGCTATTGATTTATTTGTACCTATTTCTAAAATTACTGTTCAAAAATACCCAAAATGGTTTAGTAAAGATCTCATCAATTCAATCAAAGACAAAAAATTGCTCATAAAGTTTACAAATCAACACGGGATCCTAAAGATTACGCAAAATTTTATGAATTAAGATCAAATACTAAAATAATTTCAAAATTATGTTACAAAAAGTGCATTGAAAACTGTGAAGAATTGGCTGTTGCCAATCCCCAGCATATTTATAAATTTTCAAACATGTTTAATAACGACGACTCTTGTATTCCCTCTAACATGTATCTAGATAAGAAAATGGCCGATAATCCTCAAGAAGTCGTTAACCTTTTTGCAGAATTCTTCAGCAAAGTATATGATACTAAAAACGACTCTCCTTTGCTCGATGCTTCAATAACTAGTAATGACAATGAGATTTAATCAATGAATATTTGAAGAAAGTGATATTAGAACTAAATTGAAATCATTAAATCTTAACAAATCAGCTGGTCCCGATAACATACTTCCAATTTTTTTATTTAAATGTTTGTCAGTCTTGACTTATCCTCTTACTAAACTTTTTAACTTGTCTCTAAAAATTGGCACCTTTCCGAAGAAATGGAAAACGAGCTTTCTTTCTCCAATCTTCAAAAAAGGAAATAAATCTGATATTTCTCACTATTGACCTATATGTATTCAGTCATCAATTCCGAAACTATTTGAATCTGCTCTGCTTACCAAACTCTCGCCTGAAATTAAAAAAGTAATTTCACATCTACAACACGGTTTTATGGCAAAAAGATCGACTCTTATAAACTTAATGATTTATGAGGAACATTTATTCAAAACTATGCGCAAGCGTCTCCAAACAGACGTAGTGTACACAAATTTTAGTAAGGCATTCGAGAAAGTCTCACATAAAATTCTCATACATAAATTAAGTACTCTTGGAATAACCGGGAATATTTTGAGATGGTTTGAATGTTATATACATAAAATAAAAATATCGGTTGAACTCAATTCACATTTTTCATATCAGTTTGAAATCTTCAGCGGCGTTCCACAGGGGTCACTTTTGGGATCAGTATTATTTTCCTTGTTTATCAACGACATAACTACTATTTTTGATGGAGTTATGATACTCCTATTCGCTGATGATCTAAAAATTTACAAAATTATTACCAATCTCAATGACTGTAACGTATTGCAATTGAATTTTGATAGGTTACAAGAGTGGTGCATTCGTAATGAACTGTTTCTCAATATTGAAAAATGTCTAACTATAACTTTTGTTCGAATTAAAAATCCCCTCACGTATCAATACAGCATTAACAACATTCACCTAAAAAGGGTTGAGCAAATAAAAGACCTTGGTATAATTTTTGACAGCAAACTAACTTTTATTCCCCACATTAATGAAATAACTAATAAAGCCATGAAATGTTAGGGATTTATTTTGAGAACAGTCAAAGATTTCAAATTAATTAACTCCTTTAAATTACTGTTCACTGGATAGGTGAAAAGCAATTTGGAGTATAATTCGACAATCTGGGCTCCATTTTATAAGATTCACCAACAAAAAATTGAGAGAGTGCAGCATAAATTTCTTCGATTTATTAATTACAAGTTAGGTATTCCAATCGAATTATACATTTTTAATGAAGCTTTAATGAAGCTACTTAACGTAAGCGATTTATCATCTAGGCGCACAGTGAGCGATTTAGTATGTCTCTTCAAAATAGCAAATGGCAGATTGGACGCCCTGGATTTAACAAGCCTTATTACCCTGCATGTACCCAGCCGTAACACGAGACATACGGCTCTGTATAACAATCCAGCGTCTTCAAATAATTATTTCGAGAACTCTCCTATTCAAAGATTGCACAGACTTGGTAATGAGTTCAGTTCAATTGATGTTTACCGTTTCAACACTGTGTCTAAGCTAAAAATCAGTTTATTTGAATGTTTTTATTAAATTTATTAAGTTTTTTTTTTTCATGTGCATCGTTTTTTATTGCAATTTTTATTATGTTATGTTTCTGTAAAATACCCAATCATGTATAATAAAGGCTTGCTGTTTTATAAACACGTATATTAAAACTGTTCATATTTTACAACATCATAGTAATTATAATTCTACTGCCTTTATTACCCACCTATTGCGCTGAAACTAGCTACTTAAATAGTATCTACCTTCTCACTTCTTTTATACTTATGTTTTTATATTATGCACTAAACTACTTCTTATAATCTTTTGTACAACCTGCTGTTATAATGATACCACAGGATAAACTATTATTCATTATGATAATTACGCTGTAACTGCATATTGTTATATTGTATCTACGTACTTCTTTTACACCTATTTATTATTTTATGTGTACATTATTGTATTCCCTTGTAAAACCATGTGATAAATGTATCAACATGTAAAAGCCTTCTAGGCATGAATAAATAAATAAATAAATAATATGGGTATGTTCTTAGTTTGGTAGCCGAAAACCTTGTAAAACTTGTTTGTACATTACATTACTGAATACAAAATAAATGAAAAAGCTCATAACTTTGTCATTTTTGAGATATCGAAAACCAAATTATCGCTGTCGTTACACTTTAAATTTAATACATTTTTATAAACAGAAAAATTATGAGACAACCTCATTAAGATCTAAATGTTCTTTTTTAAATAATTTTTAATTAGAAACACAAACAAAATGTTTACATAAAAGCATCATATATTCCATCCCATATGCAATCACCGTGTAAATATATCAAGTAAATGTCTGTACAAATTGTGTGGTATACGCAATAAAGTTTATGAATTATTTAGTTAAAAATAACTATGTTTATTTACCCATCTCACTACAATTCGGTGCGTACAAAAACATGATAGTGCAAGAACGATATTATTTGTTTGCATCATGACCAAACAAACGAAGATGTTAAAATGTTGAAGGCAAAAAAATAAATAAATAAAGAAAATCATTATCCATGGCTTTTTGTATTAAGATTTTAAATGCATTTATGGAATTTTAGAAAATGTCAATGATGTCATGTTTACTTATTTCATTGTTCAATCTTGACATTTGTTGTATAAAATTATGATATCCCGTATTATGCAGGTGCATGTCTTTCCAGGATGAATCAAAATTTCTTGAACATCCGGGTCTAACGTTCAGTGTGATCATACTTACTAAATTACCATTAATTCGATTATTAAAAATTTTGTAAAACATAGTAAATTCAATTAATATTCTTCTTTTGTGAAGGCACTCAAATTCAAAATTGTTAAGTCTCTGCAGATCCTTTTAGTAAACGGTGAACTCCCGATCGATGTGAGAAGACATGTAAGAATATCTCCCGAACGGATTCAATTCTATTTACGAGTATGTGTCATTTAATGTGGAGACCAAACAATTGATCCGTATTCCAGGATGCTACAAACCAGTTAATTGAAAATCAATTATGATGCTTATTGATTTTTTAAAAAGTTAAGTGGCTCGCGCTACAAAACCAAATACCTTATTCGTCTTACCTACCATTTTTTTCTATATATAGGTTGAAAGTCAATTTAATGTCAAAGTGGATACTGAGGTATTTGATTAATACAGTTTTTTCTAATCTTGTGTCCTGTATACTGTACGAGAAAGTTGTACAAAAACAAGTTTTATAATGTTACGAGTCAAGAAAATTGCTTAGCACCTGCCTATGTTTAATTCCATCTCATTTTCCTCGCACCACAGAGAAACAGTTTCTAGGTCATTTTTAAAATATTTTTTACAGTCTTATTCTGATTTGATGGTTTTTTTAAGTTTCAAATCAGAAAGTGAAATTTTTACATTGAATTCGAAACGAGAAGTCATTAATGAAGATTAGAAATAGCAAGGGTCCGAAATCAGACCCTTGTGGAACCCCTGATGTGACAGTTATGGAAGAATTGAGTCCGTTGATTGTTACTGATTGGCTTCTATATGATAAATCGAATTCTAGTCATCGGAGCCCTTGGATACCGATGTCATCTATTTTTTTTAACAGCAGTTGGTGACTAACTTTATCAAAGGCTTTATTGAAGTCTGTGTAGATAGCATCCACTGGCATTTTAGAATTACTGCAATCGCGTAGGGAGTCAAATTATGACAAAAACCATTTAAGTTTTTAAGACATTTTGCTTTGAAATGTTTTATCCACTATGTACTTTTGTTACTTAACCGGTAGCAAATAAACAAAATTAAGTAACAAATGTAGATGGTGGACAAAATTAGTCAAAACAAAATGTTTTGAAATTGTTATATAGTTAACGCCCGAGAAATATAAACAAAATAAGTTTATTAGCGTAATGTTTGGCCTCCCCAGGTACTGCTGCGCTTCCAGTATATTCACGGAAGGGGGAGTTTCCGAGTTTGCAGCCCTTATAACATCATGGGAGGTAAGAATGAGGGAGAGAATAAACAGCTCCGGGAATATCCCCATCACGGAAGCCCGCCTCAGTCCAGCCTCAGAGAAAGGTACCAGAGAAAGGTATTGGCACCTCACAATTTAAAGCAGCTCTTTAAAGGCTCTATTTTCAAGTACTTATAATTTTTTCCTTATGTTTTATGTGTTATGATTCACATGCGATTTTATTATTATTTTATGTTAATTAACCTTTGCATGTAAACTTTATATGGAAGGTGTAGGACTGCACTAACCTCCCCATGTACCGGAATAAACACTTATAATTATTATTTTTCTTATCAATATTATTAAATGAATACTAGTTATTAAATGAATATTTTCCCAATCTTCCCGTCAATGGATTCATTTTATTAACTTTGGTTCTTATGTCAGCTGTAAAGTTCCACTTTTATCTTCCGATAATTTCAAAAATAATATCACAAGACTAAACTGATCGATGTGAATCGTCTTTATTTTCTTAACGAGTCGTTTGCTAAAACCACATGTAACAAAAACATGTTACCCCAACATCATTTAAATATTTGGTATTGCTGCATATAAGAAAGAAGCCTTACACGATCACGCATGTTTCGCGTGCGCAAATGGCGGCGTTGTTGCACCATGTATGACGCAATCGATGTTAAATCCTTGCACGCAGCATTTACAGAAGCGTAGCTCGGCATAACGTTTGCCAATCCAAGAAATTGTGATTGCGTTTAAGAGAACTCACTTTCTCATAGTAGTTGTAATTCATCGAACTCAAACTGGTGCTAATCAAGGGTTTTGAGGCTTACAAGTGTGTACTTTGCTGCAGAAATTTTATAGTTGCAAAGCTATAATGCCCCGCGTTCGACACGTAGAGTCCAGAGATGAAGTGAAGATACACCCGCTGCTGCGCGGCTTCGTCCTCGATACAGTTTATACAGAATTGAATCAGAAACCTCCCAATTACTTACGCCTAGAATAAATCACTAAACTATGATCGAGAAGACACGTAAACCGGAAGAAGAAGTAAGGTTAAACATATATTATTAACATAGTAAATAGAATTAACAAAAAGCAAGACAAACTTGCAGGAAAATTGACAAAGCCTCGCCAAAAATCCTTAAAGATTCTTCAAATGTTTCTGGGAAAAATGTATTGTTTTTCATTGATAAAATTGCGCATAAAAATATATGTTCGAAGTACGTTAATACGGATTTTTTTTCCAATTCCGATGGAAAGTCAATGAAAACAATAACAATGGAATAATATCATCTTAGTTTGATTAAATTATATTAAGTATTTTTTTATGCTTTTGCGTTGGTAGAATTTTCTGTTATAGAGGATGTTCCGAGTCTCAGCGTAAAGTATAAAGTCTTTCTAAACTAGATACATTATTTTTTATGGTTAAAATTTTCGAGGATACAATAAAAAATAATAATTAAGCTACTATTAGGTACTACGTAGTATGTTCGTTAAATTATTCACGTTTTCGACAAAATAATGATAGGTAAAAATCAGACGTATACAGTAATTTCGTAAATTTAATGTTTAGATTTTATAAAGATAGAATATGACATATTATAAATAATATTTTTATGTTTCTACAAACTGAAAAATACTTGCACTTAATCAGTGTCTGTATAAAATGAGGTTTTGAGTTAACACAAAATAATTTTGTTAATTTTGATATTTCACACAACTTGTATTCGTGGTTTATTTACGAACAGCAATGTATGATATTATATTAGAGATTAGAAGAGTGTTATATTTAGATAAGTACTTACATTTGTAGAAAAACTTCACTTGTTTTTTTTAGTAAACGGTGGTTTCTGTTTGATGACAGTATTCTCCATTGACGAAGTCCGAGAAAAGTTAGGAATATTCAAATCACATGGCAAATCACGACACAGTTAATAGACAAATATACACTTTTCAATTTAAATCATAACCTATCGATCGATAACAACCGAGTAATACATTTTTGAAACAATATGATAAACGCTTTTATTTTAAATAATTATATAATATTATATTCAATGATGAAAAGAATTAACACAACACGACAACGGGGTACGATCTAAATTAAACACACCTTATGCGCATGCGTAAATTTACTTTGATGTAGGAGCCATCTCTCGACACGATTATGAACTTCCAGCACATTAAGTTTTTTTATGTTGTTTTGGGCCAATTTCTGATACAGCGGTGTGATATAATTAGAATAACTTTAATAATCGCTAAATTATTGTAACAATCAGTAAACAACGTGTTTTCTTTTAAATTGAGCAAAAAGGCCAAGCTTGTTATAGTAACAAATACAGTTTGACAATGCACGAAACAGCTATCGAGCGTAATTATAACTAAATATCAGTACTCTTTAAAAACCGTTTTATTTCCATATTTATTAGAAAAAATGAATAATTCAAACATACTTCTCAAGTACACAAAGTCATCAACTTGCACCAAGTATTCATAAGATCTGTACAAGTGTTTTTTTTAAATTAAAATTTGAAAACAATATCGTTTCGAGCTTGGATCGTAGAACAAAACTTAATAGTATCAGAATATTCGAACCCGGAGCACCGAGCTCGAAATTTTAACGTTTTGTAATTGAAGTTGTTCCATTTTTGTTCCCAGTACGTTTCGCTTTTTTAAGACAAATTGAATATTTAGCTCCCTCTGGTAATTTTGAGAGTAAAGTTGAAGTATACCACATTTTTACTGTTAACCAACTACGTTTTACTGTCTCTAATTTGACCCCATAGCCGATTCCAGTGCTGAGATAATGCGGAATAATGAAACAAACAAACATACATATGTACTCAAAATTTATAATATTTGCTGTGACCGAAGTTTACGATAAAATTTTATTAATATTATTGTTAAACATCCTGTATCGCGCATCTTCGACTTTACAACAAAGACCGTATGATTCCCTGCGTTTTATTTTCGTTTTCCCCGATATCGGGAATATATACGAAAATATCCCTCCCATATTGGGTAATATTTCAAAAGGCCCGCAATAAGTCACGGGGAAGATGATACATCCGTTTTGGCGGGGAACAAATGTACCGGAAGTGGGGCGAGGTAGGGGTAGGGGGTGGTCACGTGGTATCCGTTTCCATACTCGCGGGAATTTACATTTTTCATCTTTTCGTTCCTTTGTCTCGTCATTTCTAGGGGAATAATAATGGCAGAGATGTGCTGCGTTCACGGGAATATTGATACTTCTAGTGTTTCGATATGGACGCAGATGTATGTACAATAAATCGTGCAAGGCGGTGATATTTGAGGTGTTTTACCAACATTATTGTAATTTGAATATCACGCAAGATTAAGAAATTTCATTCTGCCATGAGCTTTTCTTCTTCTTGGTATGATTGAGAAGAGTTCGAGGAGGTCATCGTGAGATGCTGATATTATTCAGTCAGTCAATAGCATCATAAGTCACTTAGTTCAGCACAGATGTGCCTCCGGGAAACTTTTGGAGAGGACATTCTTCTACGATTTATTCTACAGTTTATAATAATTGTCGATTTTCATAAGACTCATATCCCCTTAGGTCCCATTTGTGTACCTGTTATGCACAGTGGACGAGACTTTACGAGATGAAGTTTAACGATTCCCCCGTCATCCGAGAGAGAGAAAACTGGGTATTTAATTGATGAGTTCACAACGAGGTACTTCTTTTTCACGTCCAAAGTCTGTTACTAAAATCACCACAACTCTTAAAAAGAATATTGTGACTAAATCAAATCTGTACCCTTAGTCCAAAAATGTTTCCTAGATGTGAGGCGGCTGGCTGGAGATTTGCAAGGTCGTGTTGAAGTGGAATGTTACCTACTAGCAACAGTTTATGAGCCAGGGCTAGCAAGACTGTGGCAACACCATCTAAAAACCGCATAAAATGGAGAAAGGAGACAAAGGGGACAAAGGGGAAAAGGGGAGAAGGAGGAGAAAGTTAGAAAAGGGTGAAAGAGGGAAAAGGGGGAAAGGGGTGAAAGTTGGTAAAGGGGGGAAGGAAAGAAAGGGGAGAGATGTGAGGAAGGGGATAAATGGTGGAAAGGGGAGAAAGAAGAAAAGGGGAGAAAGGGAATAAAGGAGAGAAAGGGTAGAAAGGAGAGAAAGGTGGAAAGGGGAGAAGGAGAAGAAGGGGAGTGGAGGAGAAGGGAAAGGTGAGGTTCGTTTTCGTTCTAGCAAGACAGGTCTCTTGGGTTCGATTCCCAAATACAACTGATTTAAAAAAAATTTTATGTGTCTTTTCGTGTTTAATTTTTCAGTTTGAGGTTTGTTAATATTAACTTGTTCAATGCATACTAATAGTATTAGCTAGTCATTACTTAGTTTTTATACAATAATATTACGCTATAGTCTATCTCTTAAAATGTCATATTTATGAGACCATCATGTAACAATAACTCTATCCACGACATTCCAATCTTTATTTGAACTACTGCCATTTATAGTTCTTCCCACAGAGAGCACACACACTTCAAACCTTCCTTCACAAATCTTAATAAAATTTTCATAAGACGTTTTGAACTGCCCTATTCCTAGAATCCTCTGTGAGTACAAATGCGGATTTTGACTGTAAGTTGTTGTTTGCAGAATAAACAAAGAAAATATTTTCCATAAATTGGTGAGATATTGAAATATTTCTTCACTTTCTGTTTCCACTTAAACGAGCTTAGAGTGATTGATTACTTCGTGTAATACTCGTACACTACTGTTTATATTGTAACTGGTATACTCGTACTTCACGCAAATAGAGTTGACACAAACAACTAGTTCAAATCCTGGAGTGAACAATAAAGTTTTATTAATTTCTGTTTGTTAATTCATATTTTAATAATATGAAAAAGCACACTTTCCATAGGGGTACATACTCTCACTATCACCCTGGCGAAAGACCACCATTTGGAATCGAAACGTTGCTTGAAAAGCTTTACCCGTATTTAGTTATCCGATCTGAATGTGCAGTTATTCTATTATATTCTCCACCTTCGTCGTTCCTATTACCTTCTCCTTCCGTGCCCTTCAGTTTCATAATATACCCAAATGGAGAAGCCATAGTCCCACTAGCTCCAGACAGTTGGTACTCTTATATGATGGTCATATAAAAGAACCCCAGAAGTCTTCATAAATTAATGATTTTTTAAAATTCAATTTGGAATAACTTATTGAAACTTGTAAACCTCATTGTAATATATCGTCAGTTCTTAGCAATCAAAGATTGGGGTAGGTGTAGCTCAGTGGATTAGAGCGCAAGATCCCGGATAGACCATGAGGTGCTGTGTTCAAGTCCTAATTACTACCATTACCATTTTCTTTTCCGTGTCTTTTCGGTTCCATGTTTCATTTTGAGAATGTGTCATAGTATAGTCAACGATTAAAAATATATTTTTTAAATGCCTCCTATTTTGATTTTGATTTTGATATGATTGGTATACATAGTTCCTAAACTAAAAGTTTTTTGACTCCAGCGTAATTAAAAATGATTATCTAATGATTCTTTACTTTCGAATTTTTGTTGGTGGATGACTTGAAACTTAATAACTCTACTGCAACTTTGACGACAGGATTTCACTCATCAAGGGAGATTTAATTTTGTTTTTTTTTGTATTTAAATATTTTGTTCTCGATGCATTTAGCGAGAGTATTTATTGATGGGTTTTCGTGACCGGCTAGACCAGCATAAAACTTTTCAAAATGCGTTACTATAAACCCTTTAACAGAAGAATGTTTGTGTCATTGTGTAGAGTATCAACCCTTATACACTTAGGTCCATTCAATGGTAATCGAATGGCTTTATTTTGCAGGTTTTTATAGTTTGTGAGCTGCATATCCCCAAATGGGAGCAGCATAAGTAAAGCTCATCCTCATGCTTTCTACTCCACGGCGACTTACATATATTGAAGAAAGGCGTTTTTTTTTAACAATTATCTCAATGAATTTGTATAATATTATATCTTTGGTAGTATTCAACCTGTATATCATCAAAAATAAATACATCCAACCATATTTTGTTTAATTTATTTCTTGTATTTCGGGTTCCGGTTACCTACCCTTGGGGACACAAGCATAATGAGATGAGAGAACCTTGAAAATAATTGGAAAATCGTTCTGTATTTCAAAGGACCCTTAAATAAGGGCAAACAACCTTATTTGGAGCATTAGGGAATGGTCCTATTACTAAAACCCGGGGTGGCTTCCTACATTCGGCTTTATCAGATTATTTAATTTCTTCATCGAACACAACACTGTTAGTTTATGAGCAGATAGACGAAATAAATATTATTTTTCCTATTTCTTGGGCCTTAACGATGTAACGATTTCTAAATATTTTGTTTTTGAAGAGTTTTAATTCAGAACGTACATCTGTTTCCTTATATTAATACTAATAATTTCCTATCCACTTCGACACTTCCATATCATTCACTAGAGTTCTTTACACTAACTTTAATTATACAAGTACAGAAGTAATATGATGTTTTTAATTACAAAACCTTTGGAACCATCTTCCATTATTGATTTTTTTTTATCTACGTACCAATTTCCAATAACACAAAATGCATAACACGAAACGAAACAAACAAGAGCTACAGAAAAAGAACAGTACATATATAATACAAGAATGAAGCAATGACAAAAAATACATTTGAGAGAAAATTCAAGTCAAAGCTTGAACATAGTTGTAGTAGAGTTCATGATTTTGGTTATTCCAAATGATAATCTTCGAGTTCTAATTTCGTGAAGCCCTACAAAAATAATTCAGACCGGTACCAAAAAATTCAAGGCCATGGCTTGAGTTAATAAATATGACGTTTTGGATGGTGGAGAATGGTATGGAGGGTGTTTATGGAGGAAAAAAAATACATTGTTTACGACGAGGAATGTTGAACTGAATGCGTTGCAAAAAGAAGGTGAGTCTTTAATACAAATAATTACTTTAAATATGCAAATAAGATCAAAGTATTTCTTACGCTTTTCTAATGTACATATATTTATAGTTTTTTCAATTTCAACATAGACATAATCTTGTTTATTGCATAACAGACCGGTTTCACTCTATCATCCATTGCTCTTTCTTATATTTATATTGTACACAGATGGGAACAAATGGGAATGGGACTCACCCCTCACATAAATGGTATATATACCTTAGATTTAGTTTTAATTAAACTAGTCTGAAGATGCCCATTATAGGGTAAATCCGGTTTTGTGTGAAATAAATAAGTAAAATACAGTTAGAAAGGTTTAAAAAAAAATCATGTTAAAATGGAATTCCACCATGAACTAACAGTTTCAAAATTAGAAATAATTAAAAGTACAGAGGTAATACTTGATTAAAATATATACAAATGGGATAAAATTGTAACAAATTATTTATATTAAATAGCAAATGTGTATTGTAAATTAGAACTCTTCAAAAACAAAAGGAAAAAAAATAATTTCTACGACCTGTTTTTAAATTTTTCTATTTTTGAAACTGGTAGAAACAATATGTAACTACTGTATTCTAGATAACAGTATGTGAAATCAGGATATGGTAATACTTATGAATAAAATTGATATTTAATCATAGTTTTCGACCCCTGATATCCCAAAAATTGTATTTATACCAAAATTTATGAAAAATTTATACTAGTCTGAAGATGGCCGTCATAGACTGAAACCGGTCAGGTCAAAGAATAAAAAAGGAAATTTTTTTAATGTTTTCATAAATTATCCTATGTTCTGTGTTATCTATTTTTCGTAACGCGAATAAAGGGTTTCATGACAATTCAAGACACGTGTGAATTGGCACACTTTTTAAAAGTAATACAAAGTCATTAAAAGAACGAAAAAAATCTAGCCTGAAAACCTAACCCCAACCAACCTAATTAATCTGTAATTTAGTTTTCCGGGTAGTTTTTTTCGTACTTTTAATGACTTTACATCACGTTTCAAAGGTGTGCCAATTCATACGTGTGTTTAAATGTCAGGTCACCAAATTGAGGGAGTGATAATTTGCAATAAAATAGGACAAAAGCAAAATAATCAATCATTCGGGAAAGATCGAATGATTAATATCAGTTTAGATTAAACGGATCGACGCGCTGTCTTGCGGTATAAGAAAAGGGAAGAAATCTCAATAATCCTCATAATGATTTATTCTCGTTCCGCAAGGAATTCGGTCTAAGAATGGTGAAAATTATTTCAACACCAACCTGCCATCTATTGATAATAATTATTAATAATTATACATCAAAAATGATACAAGAGATTGGCTGACGTAACTATTTCAATTAGAACAGATATTTGCAATTTGACATGTTTCAAGAATTGGATGTTGTGCCGGGATACGCCATTGTTAGAAACATCATTTGTTTTGTACCAGATGAAAGGCGTGTATAATGAAATGTTATTTTGATAACTAATTCATCAAACATACCATCGTGACATGGCATGGGGAATACTGGGAAGAGAAACAGGATTCTTGGCTCTATTCAGTAAATTGGTCATTTTAATCAGTACTATGAAATTAATGCCATTCCATTCAAAGTTTGAAATTTCCAGGCAGCATTCCTGATGGAAAATATTCGATCTCGTCCAATTGTTGTAATATTTTAATTTCCATTGACAATAAAATATTTGATATTACGATTGTATAATAAATGGAAATGGCGAGAGATGAGTTATTGTCAGGTTATTTGTATACTCGAATGTTTGCATTTCTACTTTTTTATATAGGACTTATGTACTAGTATAAGAAACTGATGAAAATCAGGTACGCTTCAAACGAAACTAAGATTACGTACCATTTGACACTTGATAGAACCGATATATTTCAATTTGAAATATTGTTAACATGTCGATATCAATATATTAATAAAGTGGTGATTATAAAGTAATTTGGGTGCGCTGGTTCATAAATTATCGTTATCACAATTAAAAAAAAAATTGATTTGCACAAATATGCAGGGGAAAAATAGGAAGAGACATAAGATGGGATCCAAAGATTTACTCCTGTTCCTTATTTCTCCACAAGCCTCTTCTTTGGCTGTCGATGCACTGAGCACATAAGGAAATATAAAAAATCAACATAAAAAAAACACAGACGATATTCATCTGCGGCGGGATCAAATAATACAAATACCACAGCGGTTAGAAATACAATACTAATTTTGCTGCGGGTTTCGAGTGCGAATTAATGAGTAGTAAACGAAATCACAGCGGATAATGATGCGAAAAAAGTCGATGGACTAGGTATCCATTACAATTGGATAGGTGTTATAAGGAACCATATTAATATGCAAATCAACTATAAGGCTATCCAAGTTGAACCGTAACCGGCGCAACAATAATTTTTAATTAATTTATTATTAACTTCGTTTTATTTTGATATTATTTTTGTTACTTTCATAAACGCTTATTCTTGTTTTGTTATTTAAAGATATTCTTGAAATCGTTATTATACACGCTCATAAGGGCTCGTTGTTGCTTACATATTTTTAGCATTATATTCTATGTCTTATACCGTATTTTTTACGGGAGGTTTACATACGGGAGGTCCTGAGGGAAATAATTTCCCTCAAGGCCTATATCATCATTGGGGATGCTGTGTGGAGGGTCATTTATAGTATTAAAAAAATGGGTATTGAACCCGACATTGAGGACGGCAGATCATTACACAGCCGAGATGTTGAACACAAGAACGAGTCGTAGAAGCCACCTGTTCTCACCTGACAATCTTAACCGTGTACAAAAGTTGGGCGCAAATACGGCGTGTTTTCCGACTGTGTATCGGTGCCAAAGGGAGCAACGATGCTAGTTCCTCAGAGCACCTTCCATTAAAATACCTGTAGAATTTTATTTTTTACCATGTAAAAGCCAAAATGAGTTAATGAATTAATATATATGTTTATTGTTACTAAAATTTCCTAACCTTTGGACCTTTGAATCATCAACGTCATATAAACATATGAGCGTAAAACCTAAGAACTTAATCATGATTTTTTTTTTTAAACACGAACCCCTTTTTGGTAACCACGTATAAGCCCAGTGACAGACAGGTTTTTTTCGGTCGGCGCTAATTTGTATGGCAATATACGCAAATTAGAACACTTACACCGGCACCGGGCCCGGGACCGATCCGGGAATCTGCAAACTGGGAACATAGCCAGCGCCGGCCGTCGCATCGGCCGGGCCGGGCTGGAGGCGGGAAGATGTGTCGCTTTCATAAATTAACTATCGCGCCCTGACAAAATGGCAATTTTTATGAAAGCAATTGGTTAAAAATATAATGTCTTATTCAAAATGATAAGATCGCATTAATTTTATCAAAAAATATAAGATGATAGATCATAGCAATACTCAATTAATATTCCGTTAAAGGATAAATGTTTAATTTAATCAATGAGGAGATAATTTAATTTGATTTCCTTTGAAGCTTTCATTAATGTAGCTAGTTTCTCATCGTGAGCATCGATATTCTCAAGCATGTTTTTTTTTCTGTCATAATTAGCACTCAATGTATGTAAAAAATTTGTTCGTATTTGGGCGCAAACGCTCAACTGACTCGTACAGTAGCCAGAGAATTTATTTTGTAAAGCATTAATTGTTTTTGTGTTTATTTCGTAGAAATCCGTTTTATTATTTTTTTGAAATAATTAGAAATTAATAAACGAACGATTCATCCTAATATAAAATTAATTAATAAAGTAAGGACAATTATTTATTCATCACTTCTCATTATGTTCACATTATCAAAATGATATAACACATTAAAAAGAAAACATTATCATTATTGTAATAACCTCACAGAATAGAGAATATTAAGTATTTTCTAAATAAATCGGTTACCGATAATAAATCGTTTTTTTTTAAAAAACCCTTCTAAACTAAAATGGGGGGAGTAAATAAAATCATATAAAAAGTCGTCGCAATGTGGATTAACCGCAGTTTGAAAATGGCCTCGAACGCGGAAACAACTGTCAGAATGATGAAAACTAAAAATACTTGCAGAACTTAATAATAACATTATTAAATTTGATTGACATTAAATTTAAAAAAATATATAATAATAATGAAAAAAAATAAATAGTCTAAATCGGCAGGCACCCGGTGTACGTGTCACCTCATTGAAATAACCGTCCTGTCGGCGCCCGGAAAAACCGGCATGTCTGTCTCCATGCAAGGAGTCGCTGAATGTCACTTAGTTTATCGTTTGTTGGGGAATGTTTCCAAGTGAAAGGAATGTGTGATGAAAGAGATTTGAAATGATGTAGGAAGGTTTGGAGACTAAATATGAGTAACAGAAATCTAGCCCTCATACCACTAAACATATACGATATATACATATACATATATGCATATGGAGCAACATCTCAAATTAAAATTGGTGGAGTTCCGCTAAAAAAAATTCTATAATAAACATCATTTCATTGTGGAGCCATCACCAAGACAATGACCTATAAAACGGGAACAAGATATGTACCTACAATGAATTATTAAAATACTTTTATCTTATAAGTCTAATTAACAGGCCTAAAATAACTTCATACAATGTAATAAACAATGTAATTGAATCATAACTGATTCCTAAAATAAATCTTATTGTTAGTTCCAGGCCACAAAGAAAACATGAAATATTTACATAAGAAAGATTCAACGGGAATATAGCAAATTTCAACCCTCTCTTTCGCATGTGTTGTCTGTAAAAATGGTATGATTAAGGGGAACGGATGCGCGGCCTGTTTCATAAAAAACTGAATTTTTGATTTGAGGTCAAATTTCTCACCCAAAATGAATGATTTTTTTTAATCAAAAGGTATATATCTTGTATGGGTTAGAAGTATTTAATTTATTTATGTTTTAAATTGTGAAATATAGGCCATCAAAGAAAAAAAAAATCACGATTTTAGGGACAACTTTGGCAATTATTTGGGGGTTAATGGTGATATAAAAAATAAAAAATTACTCCTTCTACTATGAAAACATAATGAAATATAAAATTAAAAAGTGTTAAAATCAGCAATATTTAATTTTATGTAATCATGTTTACATAGCGATTATGACAAATTAAACAAAACTACCGTTAACCCGCAAATAATTCCCGAAGTTGCCTCTAAATTCGTGAAAAAATAATTTATTTAATGGCCTATATTTCATAAATTAACATATAAAAAATTTAAATACTTCTAATCCGTACTAGATATTAACTACACCTTTAATTTTAAAAAAGATCAATCAGTTTGGATTGGTATTTTGGCCTACTATGATATCTCTGTATTTTAATTTTAGTTTATATCTGTACATTCCTTAGGAAGGTTGAGTCCATTTTATTTTGCTTCTAGTAATATGTTTAATATGTTATCACTCTGTTAAGTCGATAACTTAGTTCAATAGGGAACTAACTCAAAATATCTCATTTTGAGAAAACAAGATTTGAAAATTTTTTATAAAGACATCGCACCGTTGTAAAGTTATTTTGTCCACCTATAATAAAACAATAGATGCAAAATGTAAGTAATTTATCAACCTATCATATCATAGATATAAATGGCCACATTTATTAAGTTCCAACCGGAAAAATTTGGCATGTTTCTCCATTGAACTAAGAATGTGCTGATTTCATTATAATTCCATAAAGAATTATCTGACTACATAATTAGGACGAATTTAACTTATTTTTTAATTAAAATATGAGAAGGGAGAGTTTCTTTACCATTTTTCATCATCAACTCAAAACCCAGAAATTTTGATTTATTTCGCTATTGAACTAAGGTATCGACGTTTTACTAACAAATTTTAAAAAAAAAGTTCATTATCTATGAATTTCTCGCTATTATTGATGTAATTTAACACAATAGATATAATTAAAGTTTAGCAGGAGACTCCATTGTTTATTGTTGGAAAGGGTTAACCACAAATGTAAGTATTTATTTATGTCAATTACGTTTATTTAAAAATATGTGGGTTTTCCTGAGAGCCGTGACCACAAACACTAGCATTAGCGGAAGTTGGATTGAGATATCTCAATAGAAACAAAGTTCATAAAAGTAGACGTATTGTAACGTTTCAATTTTTCCCAGAAATTAATGAAAAAATTAATAAAATTTCCGTTAAAAATATTTATATAGATAACCTTAACAATAAGCTGCCATATCTTATAAATTCTAGGGAGAGAGCTGTATGTATTAACAAAAAATCTTAATTTGCAAAATTTGTTGTCTGATGATCAGATTTCTGCATTTTAATTGAGCAGGAAATGATTTTTTTTTATTGTTACGTATGTAAGAACCGTCTATTAAAAATACATCGTTGCGTAATTTCATTTGACCCAAGCCATGCAAAAATTGGATAAAAAAAATTACTTTACAAAATCATCTTATGGCTTCTTTGAGAGTTTTTTTTTATTGACCACTGTCACTGAAACATTTAAGTAAGATTGAAAATTCTAATAACAAAACTTTTTCACCCAAAAATCATGGACTATGATGACTAAGGATTAGTATTAGTTTTTGTTCCTCTGTTCTAGTTAGTTAATACCCCAAACCAGCACACAAAAAGAACAAGTCTTGTCGAAAAGTTGTCAATCGTTTCATATCGAATAGTAGTGAAACATCATTGTTGGGTGTCATTTTTCCTTAAAACTCAAGTAAACCGGACTGCAAGCACAGTATTCTTTCATTTGTAAGAAATTGATTCAGTGCAGAGAAACCTGCCAACAGAGGCGACTAAGTTTCTAATCAATTCGTACGTTGCATCAAGTCTAGATTATTGCAACGGAATATATGCGGGTCTCATCAAATATCAAATGAAGACGTTAGAGTCCGTTTTTAATGCTGCGGCAAGACTTATCATCGACGTTTTGTGGATATTCCCTCATTTCAGACTAGTTCAAAAGTCTTCAATGGATCAAGTGTCCTGAAAGATTCCAGTTCAAGCTCTGCTGGATGGTATTTAAGTCACTTAACGGAATGGCTTGAAACTGTGTATTGCAGAAAATATCAACTCACGACAGTCAACCCTTAGGTCAGTAGCATCATCAGGAAGGTTCATAACCTGTAAATTATATTCCCTCAAATATAAAAAAAATGTCAAAATAATCTAGTCTATAATTTAGCTATGCCGAGAATGTGCCGTAGTCCTAACCATAAAAAAACATTCGATTTATTTAATAACGACATCATTAGCCGGCTTCAAATAATGATCTAAACATGATTTGAAATTTTTAACCCATCATATCGATCTAAAGTAGTTGGAATATATCAATTTTCTCTATCATTTTTTCTATAGTAATGTTCTTTAATTCTATTTTGTTTTCTTTAATTTGATTTTAGGTAGATGATATGTTATTATGTGTTTCTTTCTTTATTAATAATGATGTGTTTGTATATAATTAGTGATAATAGTATCCTAGCATAAAATGAATAGTACATTGATATGAATTTACTGTGGACAGCCCTAAATAAATTTAACAATGGTTTAACCAAACCACATACCAGATAATAAGATCGGTGAGCGTGCTTTCGCAGTATCAGAAAATAAGTCCTGGAATAAACTACCAGATAATTTTAAAATTATCAAAGACACGACATAATTTAAACTCATTTTTACGAATATTCGTATCCATCAATGGTATAAATGAACATCTACATTTTATAGTTACTGCAAGGCTAGCCGGTTAGTACTTATCTGAAGTCATAAAACTATTTCATACAAAAAGTCACAAACTTTTAACTATATTTGAAATACATAAATCTGTAAAGAATATCAATAACGTCTGAATTAGATAGAGCACATGAAGTAGATACTATTTGTAAAGCGCCATTGATGTGATTTTTCACAAAAACGGCGTTATTTAAATTATCCAATTATCCAAATATTAATATTATTTACTTTATTAACCCGTAAACTTATTCTTAAGCTGCTCTCTGACGGTCCGGTGAGGAACGAACATATCATTCGCTACCGGAGACACTTCGCAGAAAAGTCCCAGAATAGACTGCGTTGCAAACCGATACCTTACTTTAGCAAACTTGACTTTTCTGTGCAGTGTCTGCAGCAACGAGTGAAATGTTCGTTCCTCACCTCCGGTCTGCCGTCAGAGAGCAGCCTTATATTCTCTGAAAAGGTGAACAGACTTTTCAAAGTTTCTTGAAAAATATTGACAGTTATTCCTTAGAATTTTTCCCTTCTCAATTAAATTAATTAACTCGAGGATTGTCACACTGCCAGACTGTCGTACGTTCCGAGAAATAAAATATTAATTTAATCAATTTTCTTCGAAGACACTTATTTTTATAAATAATTATGATAATTTTTGAAGTAAAAAATGACAGCAAGAGACATCAACTAAATAACTAATATTGTATATTATTGAAACGCTCGAGTTTTTTGCTTGTAAAAACTTCAATAAAAACAACACGATTTCAAGATACACGTAAAATTAATAAGAACGTAAAAAACAATATTTTTATTTGATGGTCAACTGTAAGGATCGCGGAGTTTTTGTTCGTATTTTTAATCTCGGTTTTGGACAAAACCGCAAAAGACTGTTAGTGAAATACATAGAATAATGAATACACCCTAGAAATGCCTTATAGGTAGGATTTAAATCGATGTCCGTAATCTTTTGACATAGTACTTTTGCATTTAGCCCCTTTAGTACCTGCCTGACATTATATATCGCCAATCGCCATCCTATTTGAGTTTCATAATGATGATAAAACACAGTTCTCATTTTGAAATACAAGGCACAATTGGCCAGACTTTTGTATCACGAAGCAAGCCCACGTGGCATTTCTCGTGGACTTCTTTATTCTATGTGAAACAGTAATATTGTGTGTTCATACAAGATTTTTCAAATTGTTTTAAACTGCTAGTCGAGTAGGACAGCTCTTAAGTCAATTTGTTATTTAAAGGTATTTTTTTCTATTGGCACCATACCTGCCTAGTAATGAAATTATTTTGCGTGTTTAAAATATTGTTGTGTTTATTTATACTTGTCAATATGGTACAAGGAGCAGTGTATATGTTTAAAAATCGAACGAAACGGTGTCCAAAGGGGACTGTGAGAATATATCGGCATTGTAGAATCGTATTTAGATCAATATCAAATGTAGATTCGGACCGGACAACTTCACAGGTAAAACAATATGTCGTTAGAGTGATAATCATTTCGTTATTGTAATTATTTAATTGCTGTTGATTGTCATGTTCATATTATAGCGCTTAGGTGATTAAATAATCCAAGGACCTTAATTTTTTTTTTAAATGTATGTACCTAACATTCTAAATAACGTTCTACGGTTTTGCAATAGAGAACGTGTTATGTCACCTTTTTTACATAGAGCTATGATAGGTCACCACAAGTAGTTCGCTTAGTTTGGTGACTTAGCAGGGGTGACCTTGTTCATGAGGTGAGGTCTTCCCACCAACTGTTTGGCGGACCCAATCGTTACCTTGCATCTTATTTGAAATAATGGATTAATACGTCCGTCACTCCTGAATACGCTGACCCCCAGATTCCTACCCATCTCTTATACCTTATTTTCCATTCTTCGTCTCCAAAAGACCCCCCCCCCCCCACCGCACAGCATCCATAAAGATGACATCTAAAATGATAAAACTGAAATCATTTTCCTCGGGCCTTCTGAGAAATGATTTTTTAAAAAAGGCTTTCAGGAAATGCATGATTTTTTTACGTAACTATGTAACAGTGCACGTTTTTCTTTGTTAAGAAAGTTTTGGGTTTTCTGGAAACTGACATAAGATATTTTAAACAAGATTATAAGTATGAAAAAGTTTGTTTTGGGTGACAAATTTTTGAGAGAAGTTGGCTTTACGTAGTGTCGAAGAAAATCTTACCATATATGTAACCAGGTTCGCTTTTGTCATTCAGGAGACAATGCACCTTTCAACCCTGTGGGAGGGGCTGAGTGAATTAGACCCTTTTTTTAAATCATCTTTAATATACCTAACATAAAAAGGTGTGTGTGCTTAGAAAGTCTTCATTGTAATTTACATTTCTATTATAATTTCTAAAAATATTTTATTCAAATTCTACGTTATGCAAACATATTTTTTGAACATTTAAGGATAACGTTCACCTAAAAGTGAAGATATATGGATTTTTTAGTTTGTACAACTCTGTTTTAATTTAAACATAAAAAAATTATTTAGTTTAAAATGGTTTCAATGTAAAAAAGTTTTGATAGGTAATTATTATTATCGGCGACAGCTGTTTCGCCTTCCGAAGGCATTATCAAACTGAGCTGCAGCCACTTACAGACGATCTATATTTCAGTGGCGTGCATTGCTCCTTAACTAGGGGTAGGCTGTAGCTTTTCAGGTGTTGATTATCACTGCTTATCACCCCATAATGTACGAAGGATAAGACGCTCATGGCAAATTACTACTATTAAATAATTTCCCAAGCAGAAACTTTTTTTTATGGGCACGAAAAAAGACATTTCTGGCAAAGTTGCTTTTTTATGTAATCTGGTAAAAGAAAGGTAGGTAGCTTTTCAGCCTTTATGGGCTGCATGCCACTATAGAAGTGGCTTGCATTTGCATATGCATTATTTTTATTTTTTGTCTGTATGTGGCTACACCTTAATTTGATACTGCCTTCGGAAGGCAAAACAGTTGTCACGCGTAATAATAATTACCTATCAGAAATTTTCATTATAAACCATTTTTGGAACTAAATAATGACATTTGTTGTTAAAAAAATTAAGTAAATAAATATATATGTACGAGTATATATACATTGTCTTATTTTAACCATTGATTCCTGACAGGAGTGAAAAATGTTAATGAAATTTTGGTATCCGGCGAGATTTTTTGTTTTTGTTTTTAATTCACCGAAAAATATTTTAAAAAAACTGTAGGGTTGGGGTGGAAGGTTGGGCGATTACTAGGCTGAGTGATTAGTGAAAACATGTAAAAATATTTTTTTTTTAAACTGTAGGGTTGGGGTGGAAGGTTGGGCGATTACTAGGCTGAGTGATTAGTGAAAACATGTAAAAATATTTTTTTAAAAAATTAATAAAAACCTAGAAAAATGTGCATTGTAAAATTTCAATAATATTTTTTACTTAACCTTCTGTCATAAATCATTGGTTAAAGTAAGTAAAGTGCGTCTTTTAACCCTGCGTATATATGGGTTTGTTTGCAATAACACATCATTTTAATAATAACTATACTGTCAACCATACTTGGAGACAATTTGGTAGCTCCAACACGTGGTTTTAAGATTACGTTTGTTCAAGTGACCGAATGGATGATGGTATGCCAACTTTTTTTCTCTCAACATATTCCTTTGATCAGCATTTCCTCAATATCATCAGAAAAACTAATCTAAACTCTTTCAATTTCTACAGCAGATAAATCTTCTTAATTCTCCAAAATCTCACATCGGTGGTGTCCATCACGCAGCCTTTCGAGTCTAAAAACATGTGGTAAGTCTTCAAATGTCTTGCTAATAATTTCAAGAAAGCTATTTGGTCCAGAAGTGAACCACCCAAAACAGATAACACATGATCCTTAAAACGTATCCACAATTCTATATTGCTGATGAAGCTCTTGGAGTCCAGAGCGTTGCCAGCCAAATTGGAGAAAATATCGTAACTATCACTAATAACTCCTACGAAGGAATGGAATCCAGAAATGTTGATATCAAAACCAAAAAAAATGCGGTCTAGACAATACTGCATTTTCTTGCATTTTCTGGATTTCTAAATGCTATAATTCTAACTATAGATAAAATGGCATTGTGGTAAAATTGCTGGTTTGAAACAGGCACGTATAATAAAAAAAACGTCTGGTAAGTCGATATTAGTTTGCAGATAGACAGATTACCTGTTCTAAGGAATCAAATGCTCCAGTTATGCGTGGTGCGATATGGATTTGTAATTATTGTTTTTCTTGTATCTAGTTTGTTATGAGTAATAAAATATTTAATAGTATCTCAAAATCCCTTCTACCTGAGAGAAATAACCATTTTGTTATTATTGGACCGATGTATGACATTTTGCAGGTTTTGATGTTTATTTCTAGGGGAATTTTATTATCTATTTTCGGTCCCAGATATGCACATGTCTTTGATATTTTGCGGTATGCTCTTCGGGATAAGGAAATCCTTTCTGGTGAAAACTATAATACATAGCTGGTATTGTTAATATTTCCGTGTAAAGTGCAGTTTTGTTTTATTCAATTGCCTCAATCCAGTTTTCAAAGCATGCATTGAGGAATTTTATTTCTCTATTTATAATGGATTCCAAAAGCAAATATTGTTTTGGTATCAAAATCAATAAGATGCATCTTGAGGGTTTCGACCAGTGGCAGCTCGTGACTTTTGAGTGAGTTAGAGTGCTAAGATTGAAAAATGAGACGTTATTGATCTTGTTGAAGACGAAAATGTTTTTTTATTTTTTATTTAATAAACCATTTTCAGTTAGGTTAATAACACCTAAATCTCCATATTAAGTATTGCAATTTTTTAAAATAAAACCAATTATTATTATTTTATAACCTATATCCCCCGACCAATTCAATCAATTTTTCGTTTGCCGTCTTCTTGGTTTTAGCAATATCTGCTCTATTGACGCCAAGTTGGCGGTACTAATGGTGATGTGTTCATACGCAAACGTCACAAGCAGCCGCCAGTACAGTCAAAATATTCTAGCCGACAATCTCAACCGGTGCTGACCTAAGCATGCATGGATACGTTACGCATATATACGCTGTAATATGAATGTGTTCATAGATAATGTAAACAGCTAAT
This sequence comes from Halesus radiatus, assembly GCA_022606495.2. Taxonomy (NCBI): domain Eukaryota; kingdom Metazoa; phylum Arthropoda; class Insecta; order Trichoptera; family Limnephilidae; genus Halesus; species Halesus radiatus. The sequence goes on from JAHDVE020012446.1 coordinate 121,209, forward strand.
GTTTTCGTGCCTGTACTGTACTGTTCTGCACTGCGCGGTGCTAGTAGATGTGAATAGACTTATCTGTAATTTCTATACGGGAAATTATGAAAATATGTAAGGTTTAAAATTACAATAATCCTCAAACTGTAATCATTAAAATTCTATATGAAATGCGTACATTCGAGAAAAAACAATCAAAAATGCTTTCAATGGTTTTCAAACTGCACCTGTTTTTTTTGGGATGCATTTCATAGAAATTAAAAATTACTGTTTTTAGGTTAAGTTTATACATTTTCCTAACAACCCGTATAGAATTTACTGATAAAGTATTTGCATCCTTACTTGGTTTAGCAGTCTGCATACAGATGTTTTGAGTGCTGGCCTTTAAAATGTTTTGTTTTGATTTTTACAGGATTGACAGAAATATCATCCCACTCGCATTTTATACCACCTCAACGCATCTTTCGAAACAATCTACTATCAGAATTCACTACGGAGAATGATCAAATGCTGAAATTAAAAAAATATAATACATTTGGCTTTTAAAATTGTTCAAACATTATTATTTTACTTATTTATGTTGAATTATCTAAACCATTGTGCCTTTTAAATATTTTTCCTATCTTTCCAAAAGACTGACCATGTTGTCAAGTTATTTCAGATAATTATTATCTCTATTTATTGGAAAGGTATTGGAAGGGTACAGGTAGGCTTTATTTACTACTATAATTCACTTTAATTTTATTTTATTATTTACGGTTAAGAAATATAATATTTACATTAGTACATATATACAACCATTATTCTAGAAACACATTGAATACGCAATCTAAAAGTTTATTGCTTTTTTTTTAAAATGAATACCGCACAAGAGTCCCAAACTGCTCCCAACGTCTGGAGCCAGTGAGACTATGTCATTCCCAATTGTGGAATGTTGTGAGGCTGAAGGTATTGTGGGGGGGAGACGGGGAAGGTGGGGAAGTATCTGGCTATTCAGATCTGGTCACCAAACACCGCTAAAAGCCATTTCAAGCAACGTTTCAATTCTGAATGGTGGTCTTTCACCAGGGCGATACTGAGGGTATCTTCCACCCTTGAACGTGCGCAAATATACTATATATTATTTTTAAATGAATTAAATGATTCTCCTAAAACGGGATTTATTCCCAGTTGGGCAAACAATGCTCTCTTACATTTAATTGTTAAATAATGTGTGTTTCAAATAAATAAATATAAATATATTAAGATATAAATAAAAATAAGGAACTTACGAGGTAAGAAATAAGAAAAATAAAGTTCTTCGCATGTTTAACAAAATATTCTCCAATATATTGGTATTTACATAACCCGAGGATATATTAAAGTAGTCCAATAATTCATAGTACTCGTTACCATGGACTAGGAGTTTATTTATGGAAGAGAAAATTTGAGAGTTTATTGGTCTAATCGCAGTGTGAAATCGGACGTACTACCTAGTGGTTCTAGTCGGTATACGAAATTTTATCAGTTTAAGGGGCGATTTCACTCAATAATCTCAATAAACTCTTAGTTTACTATTCGTTGAATATCTTTAATCCTGTGAATAACAGGCCGATAAACCGGCGACCGTTTCACAACAGTTGTCGAAAGTGTGTGAAACGCAAATATATTTCTCTTCTACAAATAGCGCTTATTGATAACTTATTAAGACGTGGTGAAATACACCATGGATATATCAGGATACGCCATAATGGTGTTTCATATAATATAAATTCAGGTTTTCTTTCATATAGTATAAATTAATAAATTAAGAACTCTATACGTATTCCCATTTTATAGTTACCATATCGTAAAAAAATATTTATTGCTCGTTTCGCAAACAGCGAATGATTCTTATAATAATCTATGGAGACCATCCTGGGGAATTATATTTCATTTAATAATATTTAGATGACCCGTATTTTTAGATAACAGGTAAAACATTTGAATAAAATGAAAAAATATAGGGTCGTGTCTCAATGAATATTCCAAGTCATTGATGCAAATTAATCTGCTGAAAAGGGTTGTGTTGATCTAAAAACTTAATTTTAAAAAGCTGCTCTAGTTTTATGACAACGAAGCTCACCAACCGAGAGGTTTAACTTTTCAGAAAACAAAATAGTTAATATTAATACACGGTATTTAATAATGATATATGAATATTTAGGTGTTGGAGTGGGAGCCGACCAAAGGGGAAGGGGTAATTACGGTTTTTTTTTCAGAATAACAATGCAATTTACTGGAAAAATATCTAAAAGGGGAGTATACGATAAATTTACTTGGTTATTCAATATACTAGAATTTTTATTTAAGGATTTTCTAACTTCCAGTGCTTCTAAATTATCTAATTGTTTGCCTTTATTATTTTATTTGGAAAAAACAAATGTTTACAATAATTATTATGTATGGTAAATGAATGTAAAAAAATAACTTAAATTAAGGTTTTCACTTAGGTATTTAAATTATTTAATTAAAAAAGAAAAGTTACAAGGTTAGCCTATGAGGTTGGGATGATGGGAAGGAGGAGAAGGGAAAGGATCTATTCTGTGTAGAGAAATATGTATTATGTTGTTTATTAATTTTAGGTTTGCAATTATGAGGGGGTGAGTTGAATAAGTCGAACTCACCATATGAAGTGTTAAAAATATGTGAAGCTCGGTGAATAAAGGTGTTTTATTATGAGTTTGGTGTTGCATTGAGGTAGGTTTAGTGTATGTTTTTGTCTGATTTGTCTGTCAGGTACTCTCAATTGAATTCGTCCAAGTAATTATTGTGGTGAAGAATGTATCTTTATTACAAATATGACCGATTAAAACGAGATATGGTTTGTGATGTAAATTGGTTTGATTTGGTAATAATTTGATTGACGGCCTCCGTGGTTGAGTGGTTAAGAGTGGTAGATATTTTCAGTATCGCCCTGGTGAAAATGATTAAATTGTTGTGTACTCGTATGCGTATTTATGATTTATCTGTAGTAATTTCCGTATGACCACTTCCAATGCTAATTTCAACCTGTGACTGTCAATAAATAACTTCTCCAACAAACATTAAATGGTGTCAGAAGTGAAATTAAACATATTATAAAATTGAAGGTGTCAAGTGAAATAAAATTCAGTACAAAGCAACTAAAGATTACCAAAATAAATAAGGATAAAAAAGGCGAGTATTAACTCTTGTCCGCCAATGATTGTGCCAGGTAATATGGCGAATATCTGGACAAAGTGGATAGCAAGATTTGAATTATTTCTTCAAGCAACCAATCAAGATGTTACACCAGACTCTAAAAAACTGGCATTACTTTTATTTACAATGGGCGAAAATGCTATAGAAATTTTTAATACCTGGTAAGAAATGGACAAAAAAATGTACAAAATATGCAGCGGTAATCGTAGAATTTGATTATTATTTTATGCCAAAAAAAAAATGGAAAAATATAATTCTTTTTCAAAAAAACAAAAAGAAAACGAATCTTTTCAAGATTTTCTAACGTCTCTAAAAATAAGAATTGGAACATGTGAATTTGATCATTTAAAAGATGATATTTTAAAAGACATATTTATAATAAATATGCCTAGGAAACATTATAGACTCTTCTTCTTTAACAAATAATATAGAAACAGCTTTGAGTATTGCTTAAAATATGGTATTGTCACAAGAAGCTATAATGGAACTGCAACAAGAAATAAAAAAAATGATATCGACATAAACAATATTCAAAGCCAAAAGGATAAGTGGAGGAATCTGTGAAAAAATCAATAAAGAGGTCATGTCCAGTTGGAGTTGAAGAGGAGATATCAAATCCATCATCACAGAGAAGTCATTCAAAAGAACAATCATCTTGTGGTAGATACGGAGAAATTCATCGCACAAAATGTCCATTGAAAGTTAAGTGTCATTTCTCATTCCATTGGACATTTTTCTAAAATGTGCTATAGTAAAATTGCCTAAAAGAAAGTCAGAATGTTATCTTCCATAGATAATAATATAGGTTTTCGTATTGGTACAGTCAATTTAAACCAGAGAAGGTGAGATAATTATTGTCAAAGTACTTGTCAAATCGAATCAGATTTAAGTAAACAAAATAATGATTGTCACATATCAAAAATAAATATTCCTGTCAATGATTCTGAAATCAAGTAAAATGTTCACATATGAATGAGGAATTATTTATAAGTCATATTGACATACAAAATATCAATAATTTGCACAACCCAAATTGGCAAATTGAATTAACAATTAACAATAATAAATTTAATGCTGTAATTGATACAGGGGCTATGTAATTCATACAGGTATATGTAATTCATACAGGTATTTATATTATTATAAATAGGTATGTTAGTTGTAAGACGCTAGTTTTAAGCCATAGTTGTACGTCATTTTGCAGTATTGTATACACAATATGCACTTGGTCATAGATATGTATTAGTTTTAAATAGGTACTAGGTTTATATATGTGTTAGGTTTTTATTCTAGTTATGCCTACTTAAGTTTAAATTGTCACTAGCTATAACTTTTAGTTGGTAAGTAACTACCTATAAGCCATAGATGTAAGTCACTAATTATAAGTCTCAGTAGTCAGTCCCTAGCCATAAGTCTTACTTATAAGCCATTAGTAATTAAAGTTTAACTGTAAGGTATTGGTTGTATATGTTATTTAATTAATTGTAAAGCGCCCTTGAGGTGATTTTCTCACGAAAACGGCGCTATAGAAGTAATCCAATTATTATTATTATTATAGGGGCAATGGCAAATATAATTTCACTAGATAATTTTAATAAATTAAAATTCCCAAAGTCATTATTAAAAAAAACTCAAATGCAAAAGTGACACCATTTGGAGTATTCAACATATCTATTACCGAAGAATGTAATTACAATGTAAGCAATTGTCAGAGAATAACATTTATCGTAATATAATTTAAATGTCAAACTATTCAATGCCTAAAAATGTGTGAATAAATGGGTCTAATTCGAAGAATGTATCAGAATTTTATTGTCAATTATACGAGTATAAATATTGAAACCTTGCTTGGAATTGTTGTGTATGCATATTTATGTTTTGTCTGTGGTCATTTCCGTAGGACGACTTCCAATAGTAATGTCAACCTGTGACTGTCAGTAAATAATCGCTCCAACAGACATAATGTTTTTTTTCAATACAACAAACATTAAATAAATGACTTTAGCCGTGTTAGTTGACCAGATCTGAATAGCTAGATACTTCCCAACCTTCCTCTATAACCTCATCTCATTCCTCTTCTGACTACCTTTAGCCTCTGACGGCCTCCATGGTCGAGGGGTAAGGCTCTCGACTACGAAACCGAAGGTCGCGGGTTCTAAATTTTATTTAATTAACTTGTGTTGGTTCACAATTAATTAATTTAAAAACAATATATAGTATATTTGCGCACGTTCCAGAGTGGAAGATACTCTCAGTATCGCCCTGGTGAAAAACCACCATTCAGAATTGAAACGTTGCTTGAAATAGCTTTTAGCCGTGTTTAGTGACCAGATATGAGTAGCCAGTTATTTCCCCACCTCCCTCTTCCCCTTCTACTTCCCCTCCCTAATACCTTCAGACTCACAACATTCCTCAATTGGGAATGCCATAGTCTCACTGGCTTCAGACGTTTGGTGCAGCTAAGTATGGTACTGACATAAAAAAATAAAAAAACAAGTCGTTATCGTGTACTAATATCGCGCTTGAATTTCTCGTAAACGAATCATCACACAGTTTAAGCAAAATAATCATTATTATGAGAGTAATAATTGGGGTTTTAAACCGCTCATTACTTGGTTCGGGATAACATAGAAGGCAGCACGTATTAATGTCTGCCAAATCCTTTGGTCGGGAGAGCTTTTCCGTATGCAGTTCATAATCTCATTACCAAACCAGCCCACTCGCCCGGGGCGGATGAAATTACGTTGGAGAATATATGGACCGGATTTTAAAAACATACGTAGAAACTGTTAGTCACTGATAGTAATTTGAAATTAATGAAGTTACTATTAATCAATGGTCTATTCGCTTTTACCGGCACCGTGCAGTGCAGACACGTAATGTGGCGGGCACGGCACAGGAGGGAATATTCACATTACACCGTGCGTGAATGTGTTCATAGATAATGTAAGCAACAATTTTTTCCGTGCCTACCACATAACATGCAGTGTGCCAGTGGACTTGAATAGACCTTTATTCAACACATCTATGAATCGGCATACTACTCAAAATTGATAAAGTCATTAAAAGTATAATAAAAATAAAACTAACCTGAAAACCTAATCAAATCTAAATAAATATACTTTATTCTATAAGTAAGTAATAAGTAAATAAAATAAAAGCGTAATTTAAAAAAATATTTATTGTTTACATTAGATGAGGTTTGAAATGAGGCCTTGAAATTTTTGATACCAGTCTAATTGATTATGTCAGTTTTTTTTTTAAATAAACTTAGAAGAATATCTAATAATATATTAAACACTAGCTGATGTGTATCCGGCCTTGCTCGGGTTTTTTTAATGAAGTTATAAAGTTTTGAATCCTTGTTTGTCATTTGGGTGTCATAATTGATTTGACAGCGAAAGTATCTATCTCTCCAAATAAAGAAACATTCATTTGAATGTTTAATATAATTCCAAACTTTTATTTTTTTCAAAATATATCTAAATCATAAAGTTCTTAAGTAGGTACCTATTCGTGTTTTTCATTTTTAAAATATTTTACCCAAAAGCCTTCTTCTTTTGAATATGCAATATGTGGCTAACCAGAGCGTTATATCTATGGGCTAACCTAAATAAAATATGGCGGGTTCCATGTTTTTCATACTAATTTTAAAACGTTATAGCAACAGTTTTACATATTGGATTTCATTCAAACTCATTTCTAAACCTTCCCGGCACTAATAAAAACAAACTGTGCTATTTTCAGTGAACCCGGACAAGTAATTTTTGAGAACATCGAGGACAAACAAACAAACTTATATTGATTTTTATATATATTGATTGTTCGGGTTTTGACTTGAATGTTCTCTTAAATGTATGTTTTGTCATTACTTCATAAATGCAACATGCATACGATGTTACTTTTTTCTTAAGCTCATGTTTATCTCATTTTCTTTTGTGTATTTTGTATAATTGGACTATGATCCGTTAATATAAAAATAAAATAAAATAGCACCATCGAAATCGCTCCGTGTGACCGAGGCTTTTTCTGTTATAAAGTGATGATCATGTTTTTACGATTATATTATTTTATGTCATCCTATTCTGGCTTTTACTAACTATTTTACTCATATTGCAAAACATTCTAAGCTAAAGGTGAAAAATTCGTCCTGAATGCGATAACATAGTAATATCTCCGTTTCTACAACCATGATTGTAGGACGCGCTAATCCGCCAAGAAAATTTTTTGTTCGGAGCACTTCCGTTATTGAGTTCGTGAACAGATATCATAGTCGGTCACTCAATTGTTATCGTACTATGAAGATTCATACCTGAGGTTCCACCGCTTGTAATAATAGAGCTGTGCTTTATGTTTTAAGAACACCTTTACATGAAGGCAGATTTATCCTTCTGGCCCACTGTCCTTTATATAAATGTTAATTTGTATAGTAGTTTATGTTTGTAATAATATTTAGCAGAGTTACATGTGGTTGAGCACAATATTGTTTATTTGTGTAGATTAGGGTCATGTAAAATATTTTTAGAATAATATTTGTATTTTTTACATCAACAACATTTTATTAGATATTTTTTCTCTGGTAAGCGATGTAATTTCTGGCTCTGTGCATTGAAACTCGCCCTAATCGAGTAAGTGTTCTCTGAATGCACAACAGAGGATAGTGACGTGCCTTTTTTCCATATATGCAAAAGGATTGGTGGTTACCTTAAAATTGGCAAAACTTGATTAATTGTACTCTAAGTGATAGATGGAAGAGTTTGCTCTTTCGAATATTATCTGTGCTGTGATTTCTTTATGATAGAAAATCGACGAAATCGTGACCTTGAGATGTTGACCTTCTGGATTAGCAGATGAGATCGCTGATTAAGGTTAGTGGTAATTTCATTGTATTTGAGCATTTCTTGCAGTTGCGCCAGAAAGAGAATGTTCATTCTTCTTGTTGTTTTTTTTTTATCAGGGTATAAAGCCCTTTGATCGCCATGTACACAAACACAGTTTATTTATTATGTACTCAATTTCTTATGTCAACCTATGAAAATATCATATTTTTCTAGTAAAACTTTATTGGGTTGCATCTGTCATCGATCGATAAAATCCTACCTCAATATGATGTTGACTAAATCCGTCATCTACGATTATTAGACGGCGTTAGACGATATGTGCAAGCACTGTCAATATTGTTTTATAAAATATTCCGACAGACGGTAGACAAAAGTCCGCCTAATTTATCGCGGCATCTCGGTCGACAGATAAGTTTCATTAATTGATAAACTAAAGTTTTTAAGACAAGATTTTTGTGCATAGCGCAAAGGGTAACAATTATTTTTACAAACAATAATTATTAGCCTGAAACACTCATCCAAATTGAAAAAACCTTCCGAGAAAAGATAAATGTCGCCGACAGGACTCGAACCTGCTACCTTCTGATTGCCGGTCAGATGCTCTACCGTTGAGCTACGTCGGTTTAAGTTTCAGTTAACTGTCAATATACACAACTTTTTTTAATAATATTGTTCGTTATTCAAAATTACTGGCTTTTATTTTTAAATTATTTTTACATTTTTTAATTAATTACTTACCTACTCTTATCACTTACTTTTAATTTTTGATTGTGTTTTTAATTTGTTCTATTTTCTTATTATCTGTATATACTTGTCATTATTTTTAGTAGAAAAAGACACAAAAAATAAAAATGTGATACGGAAGTCCTGGGTTTGATTCCGAGATGCGACCAATACCTTTTTTTTAAATTTGTGCGTTTTTCGGTTTCATGTTTCATTCGAAATTTGGTTATATTATCTTCTTCAATGATTACATAAATATTCACAAATAATAATTCTAAAAGGGATAAAAAAACGGTAATTCCTAAATGGTTTAAACTGGATACGACGTTATTATGATGCAAAAAAGTCTATGGGAGTGGGGAAACGGAATACATATGGTTTAGAAATATCTGGCGATCCAGACATGGACACCAAACACGGCGAAAGCCATTTCAAGCAAGGTCTCGATTCTCACTTATGTTCTTACACCATGGTGGTACTGAGAGAATCTATTACTCTGCACTTTGCCGATACATTATATCATTTCATCCATGTTTTTAATTAACGTTATAGAAAATCTTCCTTTTCGATATAGGCAATTATTTTTAGATTACTTTTCGCTTCCATCTTCCAAACGCCGTGTTTATTTTAATCCTTATCATTACGAACTTTTTTCTGTTTTAAAATAAGCTTGGGCTCGGTAAGTGTATTTCCATGTTGTCCTTAACTTTTTTGGGCCTTGGCGGTATTGATTCAGAAACACACTTTGGACCCTCATGCAAGGCTATGTTAGGTTGGGTCTCAGTCTCCTAATTACGGCTTCCCCTTATATTCAGTCATACCAGAATTCAATAACACGGACATACTTACATTACAATTTTTTTTTTTATTTAAGAAAAAAGAAAATTACATTTTCACTTAACACTAGAATGATTAACAAAATAGATACATATAATTTTATACATAATAATTATTTTGTTCAGTTAAAAACAGGAAAAATTATTTCTGTGCACATCTAGAATTTTTATTTTTTCGATTTCGTCTGAAGGCAAATATATAATTTCCCCCCCTCGTAGCTAATGGATTGCTTGCCATATTGTATATGTATGGTGGGTAAATGGATGTTATGATGTTATCGTGTAAAGTGCGTGTGTGTGACGTTTTGATGAATTCTGTGTTTGCATGCATAAGTTTATTATTTATTTTACATGTGAAGAGACATATATTACACTCGTATAATTTTCTTATTGATATAATTTTTCGGTAGATTTTCTAGAATTGAAGTTAAAAATATTTTAGATTACCTTGTCATTTATAACCTGTAAATCATTTATGTATGTCTCATATGCGTTTCCCCAGATTTCAATTATCTAGTTTAGATGTGATGGAGCTAGGCTACAATTTTTTATTTATTATTTGGTGAATTGATTTACTTAACTGAATTTGTGTTACATTATTTGTACTCTTTGGGAAAAAGATCTAAACTGTATTAAAAACCCTAACCAAGGAAAGGAAAAAGAACAATCATTTGATTATAAACAATTTACTAATATTAATTTTTGTACTTTGTGTAATTTAAAATTTATTTGCGCATGTTCCAGAGTGGAAGATACTCTCAGTATCGCCCTGGTGAAAGACCACCATTCAGAATTGAAACGTTGCTTGAAATGGCTTTTAGCCATGTTTGGTGACCAGATCTGAATAGCCAGGTATTTCCCCAACCCCCTCTTCCCCTTCTCCTTCCATCCCCAATACCTTCAGCCTCACAACATTCCCCAATTGGGAATGCCATAGTCTCACTGGCTCCAGACGGTTGGAAGCAGTTGGGACTCTTGTGCGATATTCATATATAAAAAAAAAACTATTTGCTGCATCCTCTTCGGGCTGAATCTCTCAGGTTTGTCATCGGCTCATAAAGTTGAGTGATATGTAACTCAATATTATCAATATTACTCAATAATATTACGTTTTTTTAGTACTCAATTTTAAACGCATTTTTTTCTTCAGAACACCAACCAGTGCCTATAAAACACATGTACATAATCTCTTTATACTTAATTATTATTATTTTTTTTTTAAATATCATATTATCATACTATATCAATACTAGCTTTTTTCCCTTCAATTTTTGTATAATGCCACATAATATGAACTAAACTTGTCAATTTGACTGTCCTAAAACGGGATTTGTTCCTAGTTGGGCAGTCAAACCTTTTTTTTTAAATAATTTTTATTTTAAATAAATAAATATTATTATTATTATTAAAAAATATGATAATCTGCTAAAGACGCCGAGTAAGGGGGTGATTTTCAATTATTTGTATATGTCGTTCAAATGTTAAGACTTTGTCAATGCATACGCCAATATATTTGCAAGTCGCTCTTTTTTTAAAGGGTAATTGTGGAGGAATAATTTTACGGGTTGAGCTTAAAATTATGTATTCTGTTGGTTGCTTTGTCACTATGTTTGTTCATAACCAATTAACTATTATTATAATTACCTTAACTATACGATAAAAAAGAGGGCTGAACCAGGACATACTCTAGAGTGGTAAGGTCTGGCTTCATGAAATTTGTAATTTGACGCAGTAGGTATGAGTCCTTCACCAGAGGATAAACTAATATAAACTCCTCTTATATTATGTACAGATAGTGTAAACATTGTTTGATTTACCTAACCTGAAATGTTTTTAGAACATTACCGATATTTTTTTTATTAATGTTATTATTTAAGCGGTGATAATTCAAAGTATTTGATTTACTAAGACAAATGATTACAATCATTCAATTTGTATTATTAAAGCCTTTTCCTCAAATGTACGTGAATTGTCTAATTTAGTATTTTGACATATATTTTGACATATATTAACTAAACTGAATTTTCTAATGTGAAATTTATTTAGCGTACACTTCAATAAAGTAAAATATTAAATGTTTTCTTTTGTTGTTGCTGTAAAAACAACTATTAAATCAAGCGGATGCAAATTACACTTTTTTTGATGGAATTACGATAGGATTATACCAAATTTGCGATATTTTTCTATTAAGATAGTTTAATAATGAGTCTTTTATTTTTTAAAGCATTTTTGCAAATTTTAACTCAACTCAGTAGGCAATGAACAAAATTATTTCCCTCAAGGCCTATGTTATATTTGGGGATGCTTTGTGGTTGGTCTTTTTAAGGGGGTCAAAAATTTTGAGTCAGTGCATCCAAGAATAACAAACGTATTAAAAAAAATTCAATGGAGTTCTACGAATTAAACACAAAAACAATTAATAACAATAAATGCGAAATAAAATTAATTAAATATAAGTGCTTTGTTTACACCACTCTTTTTAATATATAAATATCAACATGTTTCGAAAGCGAAGCTTTCCTCCTCAGGATACAAAGTATATTAAGTACTTTTTATTGATTTATTAATAATGATGCCACAAAATAACCACATATTTATTGAAGAAAGGATATAAAATCCTTTAATTTCTGGTTATAGTTAGTTTTTATTAGGGCAGGAGCAGTTTTTCAGCTTGTATGTGATGCATACCACTACCACATGGTACACTAGCACCTCTAGTGCGCCACGTTGGTGGAATTTGGGTTTTTCTATACATTTAATGGATTTTTTTTTTTATTACAAAAATCGTTAATTTAAAAAATATATATTAGGTTTTTTTTTAAGTTTAATGCAAATCAAATTTACTAATGATGGCCTTAAACGCCGAAACAGCTGTCACAATAATAAAAACTAATAATACTTGCAGAACTTAATAATAACATTATTAAATTTCATTTTCATTAAATTTAAAAAAAAATGTTACGAATTAAACACAAAAATAATTAATAATGTATATTCGGTAACTTACGTATGAATTTATTCATTTTTTCCTGTAAAATAATAAAATATTAAAGACGCTATTAAGTTTATACTAACAGTTATAAATCTCGCCGCTCGACGCTCGTGCTCGGTCTGGTGGTTTAGAAAGGAAATAAAGTAAGTATTTAATAAATTATGAGAAATTTTCTTTAATTTTTAGACTCTTTAACATGTCCCAAATCTTATCATTCATTTTTTTATGTATATAATATGATTTAATTGGGACTTTTAAGTATTTATGAGTATTTAAAGCATTTATAAATAAAATAAAATAGATAAAAGAATTGTGATTTGTTGTGCCAAAAGAAGTCTAAAAATAAGAAATTAAATAATGTTTCCTACAATAAAAAAAACTGATAATTTCATTTCTAAAGCCTTGTAACTATTACTATAAACCTAATTATCTCTTTAATTTTTTTTTCATTAGAAACATAGTAATATATTACTTAGGTTAATCAATACAATTTTTTTGATTCAATTTTTAATTATTAATTATTTTTATTGAGATTTAAAAACCTCATTTTAATATTTAATCAATGTAGAAAATAATATTAACATAACCTAAATGAAACATAGAAACGGAAAAAACAACAGAAAATAAAAAAATTTTCATACGCACCTGGGATTCGAACCAAGGTCCTCTGCAAATCCGGGGCAACCGCTTAACAAACTTAGCTAATGAGACCAGTTCAATTTATGTTATCTTCATCGATATCGTATCTCAAATTCAAGATTTGTTAATTTTTTTTTTCGTTTTCATTTAGGTTATGTTAATATTATTTTCAAAAATGATTAAATATTTTTTTTTTTTTAGATTTTGACACGGGTAGCTTTGTAAATTTCCTGGCAACATTCTACAATACCGCCTCTAGCGGTCCGAGATATTGGCATCCATGCTGTATCGCTGTTGTAATTGTTTCTTCTTTTCTCTGTATACAATTAGAACAGTGATGCGTTAAAAGTACATACAAACCTAAAAGCCGCCTTTAATAATATATATTCGTGAGCAAAAAAGGAGTAAAATCATTTGTAGGTCACCTAATGTTTATTTATTTCAATATTCGATTTCCATAATTTATTTAGCATTAGAACTAGCTGATGTGTACCCGGCCTTGCCCGGGATTTTTCAATAAAGTTATGAAGTTGTGAATTCTTGCTTGTCATTAGGGTGCCATAATTGATTTTATAGCGAAAGTAACTATCTAAAAATAAAGAAACATTAATTTGAATATTTTATTTCATTCCAATCGTATATTTTTTTTAAATATATCTAAATCATAAAGTTCTTAAGTAGGTACCTACTCGTGTTTTCCATTTTGAAAATATTCTACAAAAAAACCTTCTTCTTTTGAATATGAAATCTGTCGCTAACCAGAGTTTTGTATCTATGGGCTAATCTAAATAAAACATGGCGGTATAAAACGTTTTTCATACTAATTTTAAAACGTTATAGCAATATTTTACACATTGGATTTTCAACGAAACCGGTATAGTGATTTTTGAGAAAATCGAGGACAAATAAACTTACATTAAATTATATATATATAGATAGATATGTTTCACAGAGAATCTATTAAAATGTATGAAAAAAAACGTACAACTCGGTCCGGTAGAGGGCACCAGTGTAGCATGTTGCCATCAAATGTCAGGAGCTGGAGGTATTGTCATTTTAGAGTATTTTGAAATAATAATATTAACATATTGGTATAACTATCACATTTAAAGTGGAATAATAGGTGTAAAGAAACTAATCCCAATATCTCCAATATCCGCTGATCCGACACTAAATTCCCCAAGCAGCTTCTCTCCTCTCTCGCGGAAGATAATCGAATAAATGAGAATTCAATCCCGGGATAAATACTCGGATCCGGTTCCGGGACAACAAATAATAGTGCCCACTTCCGGTTGCAGACAACTGATCGCGGGAAAGGACAAAGTTTTCAATACGGTTGCCTTCGGTCAGCAGCTTGAAATAAATGCAATTTATATCATACTGATAGAGAGATTTTAGGTCGATACATTTTATTTTTTTTTGTTAGTAACTATATTAATAAGCATGTGACATTTCAAAATATGATGTAAGTACACAAATGATTACTGAATAATGGCTTAAGGCGATCCACTTCGTAATATTCGAACGAAATCAGGCACTCCTTATGCAGGTATCGAAAAGGTAGAAATTTCCGCTTACGATTTACGCTACAAAAAAAACATCACCGAAATGCGTATTTAATTTTATTTTGTAAAGTTCAGGCATAATCATTAAAATATTGTTCGATCATATTTCAAAAAACTTAATTTTTCACAACGAAAAAGGGTTCGTTAGTAGGAGATTTTGCACTTTAAACGTTTATTAGTTGTGATACTTCTAAGCTTACAAAAAGACTCGCCAAAAAATGCACGGTTAAACGAAAGGCCAAAGTGTGTTCTACTTGCAGTATTTAATTAAAACATGTAATATTTCTAGGCCAACCAAATTTTCAAACTAAAAACACATGATTTTGGATTACTTCCCATTGCATCGCCTTAAAATAGAAAAAAAAAACAGAATAACGGCATAAAATGTAAATGAATTATTATATCATTTTGTAAACTATTCGATCCTTTAGTGTTTTTTCTCCTCTTCACTAGGGAATCCTGTGCCGAGGTGAACTAGAGTTGTTTACTTTGATCATCATCTAATTTGTTGCTTTTAGTGCTGTTTTTTAGGTTGTTTCATTGATCTCTCTCATTAAACTTTTTTATTCGTTTTATATGTGGGGGAAGGGTGTTGAATATATGTAAAGTTAGTGTTTATTTGCCTCTTTATTAAATTTAACTTTATGCATTTTTCATATAATTACCCAGTGCCTCTATTCTAGCTGCCTTTTCCAACCAAACTAAGCGGGTCCCAATCGGTCTGGTTCAGTAAGTTCACATTCTAGATATCGTCGTTGCTATTAAGCGTAATATCACCAGCAGTAGGTGTCCTTAAAGATCAGCCACCTCCTCAGTATGAATTCATATTAGCTCAACATTGAACTGTCAAAGCGACGTCGTTTTTGCGAAAAAGCAGCACTGACAGGGAAGTTAAAACCATATCTATGTTTTAATTTGTGGCATTAAAAGGTGTAAGACATAGATAGAAACAAAGGAGGTTTTCTTTGCACACAGATATAAAGACAATACCATTTCTTTGAGGGCAATAGTGCAGTTAGCATCCTGCACATCTGGACTTAGTACAGCGTTTCATCATTGTTATTGGTGAAAATAGTGGGTTCATACAAAATAACTCCTACTAAATAAAACAAGCACTTTGTTATAAACCAGGAATATATTTTATTTTTTGCCAACCGGTTTCGGTTAGCTCAAGCCTCGTCAGGGCAAATATAATAACTAAAGAATTATACAGAGTTATCGGTTATATATAGAATTACAGAATACAATAGAGTGAAATAAAGAAAACATAAAAGAGAGAGAAAAGAGAATAAAATATTAGAGAAAAATAGCAATAGAAAAGTATTATGTGTAAGGGGGAGACAACATTAACATATATTAATAATAACAGATACTAAATACAATATGGTTTATAAGAAAGTGTTTGTTTTATTTAAGACGGCCTCCATGGTCGAGGGGAACGGCTCTCGACTATGAATCCGAAGTTCGCGGGTTCAAATCCCGGCGTGTGCAAATAAATTTCATTTAATTAATTTGTGTTTTTTCACAAATAATTCATTTAAAAATAATATATAGTATATTTGCGCACGTTTCAGAGTGGAAGATACTGTCAGTATCGCCCTGGTGAAAGACCACCATTCAGAATTGAAACGTTGCTTCAAACGGCTTTTAGCAGTGTTTGGTGACCAGATCTGAATAATCAGTTATTTCCCCACCGTCCTCTTCCCCTTCTCCTTCCCTTCCCCAATATCTTCAGTATCACAACATTCCCCAATTGGAGATGCCATAGTCTCACTGGCCCCAGACGTTTGGGAGCAGTTGAGACTCTTGTGCAGTATTCATATAAAAACAATATATTATTTCAAATCACAAAGTGATTATATATATGAAAATAAAATAACTCTTAATTATATATGGTAATTTGGGTAAAAAAAAGTATTTACAAATGGTACCTCAAGTACCGCGGTGCTGAGATTAACTTAAAGATTGAACAACAGTTTGAAAATCACTGAGCGTATCCATTATCGTCTACAGTGTATTGTTGGGTCTACCGACTTATTTTGACAGTCGATGTCCATCAAATTGTGGGGTCAGTTCACAATCAGTGACAGATTACTCTGAGTAGCCCATTGTGCTACACATTGTGCATCAGCCTTGGTTAAGATGATTAAGAAATGGGTTATAATATTATCAGGGTTGTCAATTCTCTTTGTTCTTTTAAAAATTATGAAAATGGAAAATAACGCGCTTTAAACTGTATGATCTACGTTTAGCACAAAATTAAGAACAAACCCAAATTAATTCAGGAGATATAACACAAAATCTTGTAGTGAAATGGTTATTATTTTTTTAATTATTCCTACCCCTAGTTTGAACATTGTCTCACCCCCGAGTCGCCGCCAGGCAAACATGACAGGGTTACATTATTGAGAAATTAATATCACACCTGGGGCGCATGGGCGTCAAATTAAACGGGCATTATCGGACATATTGGGGCGCGCCACTGCTCCTCGGAGGGGACATTATTGAACATGGAGATTTCTTGTAATTTGTAATTACATTTTGAAAGGCGAGGGATTTATCTCGTCTTGTATCATATTAATGTAACACTAATTAATGATTAATTATTCAGAGTTGTTCTGCTAAAATAAGGTACACATCCAAGAACAGAGATTGTGAAAAGTATTACGATTGTATTGTAATTAAAATGAAAATTAACATATACGGAATTTTCAAATGATTTAAAAATAATATGAAAATTTTTAAGTTTTTCAATCACAAAAACAAAAAGAAACCTTTTTTAAGGGAGTACATACATTCCCATTTTACGGATAACTTGACAACGATGCCTGGGTGGGAACCGGATGCATTCCCGTCTTATGAATAACTTGACAACGATGCCTGGGCGGGAACCGGATTCATTCCCGTCTTATGAATAAATTGACAATGATGCCTGGGTGGGAACCGGATGCATTCCCGTCTTATGAATAACGTGACAATGATGCCAGGGTGGAAACCGGATGCATTCCCGTCTTATGAATAACTTGGCAATGATGCCAGGGTGGAAACCGGATGCATTCCCGTCTTATGAATAACTTGTCAACGATGCCTGGCTAGGAACCGGATGCATTCCCGTCTTATGAATAACTTGACAATGATGCCAGGGTGGAAACCGGATGCATTTCCGTCTTATGAATAACTTGGCAATGATGACAGGGTGGAAACTGGATGCATTCCCGTCTTATGAATAACTTGTCAACGATGCCTGGCTAGGAACCGGATGCATTCCCGTTTTATGAATAAGTTAACAACGATGCCTGGGTGGAAACCAGATGCATTTCCGTCTTATGAATAACTTGACAATGATGCCAGGGTGGGAACCGGATGCATTCCCGTCTTATGAATACTTTGTCAACGATGCCTGGGTGGGAACCGGATGCATTCCCGTCTTATGAATACTTTGTCAACGATGCCTGGGTGGGAACCGGATGCATTCCCGTCTTATGAATAAGTTGACAACGATGCCTGGGTGGAAACCAGATGCATTTCCGTCTTATGAGAGAGCAAGTCAATGATGCCAGGGTGGAAACCAGATGCATTCCCGTCTTATGAACAACTTGATAACGATGCCTGGGGGGGAACCAGATGCCTTCCGTCTTATGAATAACTTGACAAGGATACCTGAGTGGGAATCAGATACATTCCCGTCTTATGAACAACTTGACAACGACGTCTGTTTTTAAATATTTTTTCTAAGCCGCTTTCTGCTAATATGCGTCAGAAGAAATATTTTACGAAAAGAGTCTAAATATTTTTTCAACTAAATATAACATTAGCAGTCCTTATATTCTACTAAGGTGATGCAATTGGAGAGAAAAGAAGATCGCGTTGTTAATTTCTGATCTACAGGTTTCATGTGGGATTTTTTTTAGTCCAATTTGAAATCCATTATAATCGTTTTAATTTCTAAAACACTTTCTTAACAAACATATTTTCGGCTGTGGTGTGAGTATGTAACACTATAATTCTAAAATTCAACTCAAATATTATAAAATATTATCTGAAGTACCTGGCGTTGCCCGGGGTTATTAATGGTTTGAAAGGAAGTTTTGATGTTGTGATGTGTTTCTCCTACCCCTACTCAGTAGTTTTACTCTTATTTTGAACGTCAAGTGTACGAAATTTCTTCAAATACCGAAATTCTGTTTTTAGGGATGGGAAAGAGGTTGGTTTTTCGAAATATCATACAGACAGTGATCTGTCCCTTGTTTCAAAGGTCAAGGGTGCAAAATTTCATCAAGTTCGGAATAAAACTGTAAATTTGTATACAAAACAAACACATACCATACCGGTACACTATTCTTTGTATAATAAAAGAAGAAGAAGATCATTTCGGATCTAATTAAAAAATTCAAAAAAACATATTTCTTACTACCAGTAAGTACACACTAATGGGTAGTATAATTATTATCATATTTGCCTTCCGAGCAGTTGATCCGGGTTCGATTCTCGGCAGTGGCAATAATTTTTGTTTTTAATAATTTTGCGGGCCTAATAGGTATTCTAATTAGTAGTCTCGTCAAAATAAGTTTATTTTTACATGATTCCTGAACGTTTATCTTGAAATGTGGTGCATACCATTGATTCATTTATAAATCACGATAATTACATTTTTAAAATGTAATTATCACAATTATGATTACACACCCACAACTGAAGATATTTAAATCTTTCATATATTATATTACGAAACCAAACTACATGCACCTATAATAGAATATGGATGTCTGGCTACAATGGTGTGTGGTCCATAAAGGCTAAAAGTCTTTGCGTACCCTAAGAACTGTAATAAGAAAATATAGCAAAAGTTAAAAAGGTGACAAATTTCTGATCAAAACGTATTTTTCCATGAACTTTGTAAGGAACATGTACGCTCGTTTATTCAGTTGGCCATAACAATCAGCGGAACTGTTAAAATAGTTATATTAAAATATTCAATGCAAAATTCGGTTCCATGACAATTCGACACAGTGTATCAATAAGAATACTTAAAAGTACAACTATGATTTTTTTAAACTAGCCTAAACACTATCGATATACAAAAAACGTAATCTAACCTCATCTAGTTGACTTCATCATTTTTTGTGACTTTATATCACTTTTCAAAGGATTGCCAATTTATTACTGTACCGAATTATCTGAAAACTTGAAAAACTGCTCACAGCCTGCCTTTGGTCATAGAGCAATGCACGCCACTGTGTGGGTGTGATTGAAATGTACGAGTATTTCAAGTATCAAAGAACAGCGCTGCAAGCTACAAGCGAGTTCCGTTCCGTAGATACGTTGGAAATTCATCTATGAACAATACAGATTCTGACAAGTACTTACTGATCAAAACTTTATCTGTTAGTTTCTTGAATAACAAACCCTTGGTCTGAGAACCAAAATATCCAATACAGTATTTACTGATCTCAAATTTATTTGAAAATCACCTAACATGAACATAACGCACTATCCAAATAATAAAATATTTCATTAACATACTCCCATAGTAGGTGGACGGAACTAGATAAGGCATTCGTCAAATCCTGAATAGGGTGGTTCATAATTTGTAAAACCCTCCCCATAAAACTATGAAAGCATGCAAGAAAAAATTGTCAAATGTCAAAAAAAGTGACCTCCGTGATTCTAGATCCACGACTATGAATCCAGAAGTCGTAGCTTCAAATGCGCAAATAATTGTATGGTTTGTTATACGAGTATGTTATTTTTGGTATATTTATGACACGTTTCAGAGCAAGAGATGCAGTCAGAATTGCCTTAATGAAAGACCACCGTTCAGAAGCGAAACGTTGCTTGAAATGGCTTCAGCCGTGTTTGGAGATCGGATCTGGAAAGTCAGGTACTTCTTAACATTTTTCTACCATATGTTCTTTCTTTACTACCCTCTTCAGCCTCACAACATTCCCCGATTGGGGATACCATGAACCCATTCTTGTGTTGAAATGGCATGAAAAAATAATTTATTGTAGTGTTTTATGACAAAAATCATCAAAAGTAATAATATATATTTTTTTAAATGAATGTACTATAACTGTTCTTTCTTACAATCATGCTTACTGACTTGATTAAATTGATTCAGCAATAACTGTATTTATTTTAAATCAATGAAGATAATATTAACAATTCTCAAAATGAAACATGAAACCGAAAATACACAGAAAAGAAAAAAAATAACGGTAACAGCTGGAACTCGAACCCAGAACCTCATGGTCTATCCGGGACCATGTCTCTGTTTATTCAGCTCTATCAAGGTCCTCAATGTCTACCAAGGTAAACCATGAGGTCCTGGATTGGAGTCCCAGCTACTACCGTTATGTTTTTCTTTTATGTGTCTTTTCGGTTTCATGTTTCATATTGAGAATAGTTAACATTTTATTTAATGATTAAAAATATATTAAAATGAGGTTTATAAATCATCATATAAGTCATTAAAAAAATTACTGTATTTTTATTTATTTCTAATAATTTTATTATTATTTTTAATATTACATACGTACTTAACAAGACTGATTCATTTAATGGAAATTAGTTGGTCTAGAAATTCATGTTTTTAATATGTTTACCCTTTTTTTCTGTTTGTTACCTATATTAAAAAAATTAATTACAATAATAAATAAATAAAATATTGTAATTAAATAACATATAATAATAATTTTAAAAAATTAAATAAATAAAAAAATAATAATAATAATCAATTTTACAAAAAGACAGATTTCTGGAATGGAATGTGTTCTTTCAGCAGTGGTAAAAAATAATTTTAAATGATGAAATAATACTTTGCATGTGTGCTCGTGCGGTTAAAAACGTAGTTCTGACTAAATTACTTCGGGCCTAACCCCTAAAAACACACAACGAAGTAATAAAGACCTATCTAATTTAGAAGAAAAACAAAGACGCGTGTTGGCGACCCCTTATTTATTTAGAAGGAGCTGTTTATATCGACATCCTCTCTCACAGAATAATACACATCGCCCCGGGTTTGGCAACATCATTAAACCTCTCCTAGAAATATTACTGACACCCCTGTAGAAGAAGGCTGTATCCACTGAACAGGAAAACCCTAGATTTATTATTATCGGATAATTTTCATGGTTCAGCGCCGTTTAGTAATAATTTTTTTTTTCTTAATTTAATGTAAATTAGTATTTTCAGTTTTTTTTTGTGACAGCTGTTCCGGCGTTCAAAGGTAAATATGAAAACCTCACAGAAAAGAGAATTTTGATTATTTTTTTACTAATCGGTTTTACCGATAGTAAATATATTTTTAAACCAAATTAGGTGGGAGTAAATAAAATCATATAAATAAGTCGTCGCAATGTGTATTAACCGCAGTTTGAAAATGGTCTTGAACGCTGAAACAGCTGTAAAAATAACAATAAATAAAAATACTTGCAGAACCTAATAATAACATTATCACATTTGATTTACATTAAATTAAAAAAATAATAATAATAATTGGAGTTCTACGAATTAAACACAAAAACGATTAATAATAAATATTATGTCCGTTTGATGTTATCTTAACTTTATTTAAGTTATTTCTTTATTATTATTATTATTTAAACGCCCAGAGGGCATTTACATACAATTACATCATTTTTAAAACACATAAAAAATAAAAATAGAAAACATGCACAAAAGTTAATTACACATGAAATAAGAAAAAAGAGATAAACTGCACCAAAGCTAAAAATACACAGGAATAGATAAAATAAATAATACAATATCCACAAAATCAGTATTAATATTAATAAAAAATAAGTAAATAATGTAAAGGTTGTAGTTAACAATAATTTAAAAACTAGGTAGAAATAATTCGTTCATACTTTTTTTTTTAAATTTGCCAAGTTTAGATTATTGTCAAATACACCCATATCATTTAAGTATTTGTTACCAAGACTGTGTAAGCGTTGAATTGGGGAAAGCAAACTATAGTTGAGCGGGATATACATATGTAAAATGTTAATCTTTTTCTTGTAGTTCGTTTAAGTATGTATAAATTGATTAAATGCAGGAGTTCAGAATAATCGAAATATAATTTAATAATTTTAAAAGGTTAGGTCGTTAATTTTCCGTTGTTTTTTAAAGTTGGAATACTCAAAATATTCATTAACGAAGAGTAATTTATCTGCTCTAATAGTATGTTAACTTTAAAATTACTGAAACGTAATATTTTTTCTTTTAATTCCTTCTGCATCACGGATATGTATTTTGTCGAAGGGCGACCACACTATCGAATTATGTTCTATTAGACTAAGGTTAATTTTTTGTTGGATATGAACAACAATTTTGTTACTTGCAACGATTAAAAAAAATTATTGTTCCTAATATAAATCCTGATGTTTTCATTACCGTATTTACAATTGTTGAATTTGAGCAGTGAAATTTGGTTTATCATCCATTATAATGCCGAGATTTCTCATTTTTGTAACACTTTCTAGATTTAAGTGTGAGTTAGGATAGCGATATGATAATTAATTGACTGTAATTGACAAAAATATATTACTTCAAATAACAGGTGACGATATAGATGCATTGGACAATCGTTAAAACTGATTTATAGTCGTTTCTTATCGCTCTCTTATGTCGTATTTTTTATACTAGAAGTCAGTCCCATGGCGGTTAGAATAAACATCACCTCAATTAACTTTTGAAAATCTTACGAAAACCCATAAAAAATCGGGTCGGCTGTATCGGGGACGCAGCCACAGTGGGGTAAGTAAAACGTATTTTACGTGCTGCAGTGTGTGTATGGGTACGCCCTTGTGTCTTGCTGAGTCTCTTCACGCCATCACTGGACCCTAAGTGACGAACGCGGGGGCGTCATAGCTTTGCAAACCGTCAAATTTCTTCAGCAAATTACAAAATTTTAAGCTTTATAACTATTGATAAGCACCGGGTTGAATTCAATGAATTACAACTACTATGGCAAAGTGGGGTCTCTCAAACGCTACTGCTCCCGCTCGGATGGACAAACGTACTGCCGAGCTATGCCTCTTTGAACGCCGCGCGTAATGCTAAATTTAGCTCCGATTGCATCATGTGTGACGCAACAATGCCGCATCTGCGCATGCGTAATGGCTTATTTTTTTTCACAGCGATACTAAATTAAGGTGCATGGGTAGTGCGATTGCAAATATATAAGCGATTTTACGATAATTGTTTTCGTAAAATATGTAGTTTAAGCGCTCGACCCTCTATTAACCAAAGTAAAAGACGTCTTACGTCAAAACATATGGAGCGTGCAATAGCATGTAGCTACTGAGGGCATAGACATCTAGGATAGTGAACTATACCAATTTAAAGGGAAAGGGTTATCACCAATTAACATAGGTACTTCATTTAATTTTTCGACATCTAGGCCCAAGACTGACCTGTGCAATTAATTAATTACAAGGAAGAATATCAATGTTTGAAGAATTTTGTACACTTTCACTAGAAGAGAGGAAAAATTGAGTTTAATCGGCACATAGACACGCCCCCAACACACTTCTTTCGATTTATGTCTTCATTGGTCATACACCACACCCTCGCAGCAACAAAGGAAATACCCAACCATACTCTTCCTACGTCATACGAAGTATTCCTACGTGGGGTGCATGTAAGGTTACGGACAATGTGCAAAACGGGCGGAATGAATTATTACCAGCAGTGGCGTCCAGTTTATAAAGGCTTGAAAAGCTGCGCTTACTCTAAGAAAAACGAACCAAATAAAGAAATCAAACTTTAGTAGAAATATACAACAATTTCTGATCAAAGTGTGTTTTTCATGAATTTGGCAAGGCACTTGTACGCCTATTTGCTCAGTTGGCTAGAAATATGATAAAAAATGCCATTTGGAAGTAGGTATTCATAGATAATAACTGCACACAGCTTACCTTTGGCCATAGAGCAATACATACCACTAATGATTAAATATAATAATAATATATTTATTGTAATTAAGTTTAACTATAAGTAAAATACTTGTATAATATAATAATGTAAGTATACAGTGGTTAATAAAGTAGATACATTTAAAGAAAAATAGAAAATAATATAATAACAGTATGTTACAGTTATAAGGTGAAGTTTCACATAACCCGCCTTACTAGGCTAGCCTGTGTTTAGGCAATAATTTTGAATATTATTTTATAATTTTAGTAAATGGTTAAATCAATAACTTCAAATTTGGGTGACTGCACCGGTAAATCCCCTATCATTACTTTTAATCCAATTTTTTACATTGTTTTTGAATTTTTATCAGATTTTTTTTTATGCTAACTGGAAGAATGTTGAAAATTCTTATCGCAAAGTACCTAAAATTCCGTTGCCTAAAAGTAATATGAGTTTTAGGGATTTGGTAAGGGACCTATGTTTGTTGAGTTTAACTCGAGGTTCATTTTCAGATAAGACCAATTCTGAAAAGTGAACTAAAATCATGTGTGACATATTTTAACAATTAGAAAAGATAAGTATATAAATGTATATACAACATGCGCAGCAACTGACATTTTCCATGCATTGATATTGCAACATGGTACACTAGCGCCTCTAGCGGCGCGCGTTGGCCGAATTAGTTCTTTTCAAACATTTCCAATGAAATGTTTTCTAAATAAATTAAATAAATCGAAAATTCCTAAAATAAGGATTAGGTAACCTACATATTACTTTACTGTTTTTTGCTCATGAATGAAAATATATCAAAGGAAGTATAAGGTGTATACTAACAGTAACAAGATTCCGCATTCGAAGCTCGTACTCAGTCTGGTGGTTTGGAAATGGAATAAAATACCAACTTATTTTAATAAATTGTGAGAAATTTTCTTTAAAATTACCACAATTCTTGTCATTTTTATTTTATTTACTTATGGTTAAAAAAATATACAATTTAATATACCAAGTTAGTCATAGCAAATACCGTACTGATACGCGTATCTCTTGACTTACCATACCTTGATCTGGCAACATGCTACACTAGCGCCCTCTAGGAGTGCGAGGTATGCCAATGGGGTTTTTCTATACATTTTAATAGAATTTCTGTGAAACATATTTTTAATAAATTAGAGAAATCGAAAATTTGAAGCTCGTACTCAGTATGGTGGTTTAGTAATGGAATAAAATACCTACTTATTTTAATAAATTGTGAGAAATTTTCTTTAAAATTACCACAATTCTTGTCATTTTCTTTTTATTTACTTATGGTTAAAAAATATATAATTTAATATCCCCACTAAAGCACATATAAATAAAATATTATAAGAAATGTGATATCTTAACCGAAAGGGAGTCTAAAAGGTAAAAATAAATAAAGAAGATTTCTCTCAATTCATAACATTTGTATTTTATTCCCTCTCTGAACCGCCAGACCGAGAGTTTCGAACGGCGAGGTTTATAACTGTTAGTACAAACCTAACAGCCCCTTTATTTTATTTTTATATTTATGAGCAAAAAAGCAGTAATGTTATATGCAGGTTACCTATTATTTATTTCATAAATTTTCGATTTTTATAACTTATTAAGAATTCATTTCACATAAAATCAATTAAACATGCGAAAAAAAATATTCCTTCAACGCGCGGTGCTAGGGGAACTAGTGAACCATGTTGCCATCAAATGTCAGGATCTGCGTGTATTGTCATTAAACGGTAATTGCTTGAGTTCATTAATATGGCTTGGCATTTAATTGTAGATATTTTTTTAATATATATATTTTTTAAATTATGTGACATCTCACAAGAGCGCCAAAGTCTGTATGGAGCACATAGAGGGGAATTACATTGCCACTCGATTAGACAACGTTGTAAATCGTTTAAAGGAGGGGGTTATAGGAGGGACTTGTTAATGCGGGCCTTGAAGGGGAATTCTCTGACGTACAGATTTGTATGCTGCACTTCTTTGAAAGGATACGGTCCTATGTCATCTAATTAGCAAAAACAAATTTAGCTAGTTAGTCATAGCAAATACCGTAGAGATATACTAATACGCGGAGCTCTTGACTTTACCATACCTTGATCTGGCAACATGCTACACTAGCGCCCTCTAGAAATTATGCGAATTGGGTTTTTCTATACATTTTGATAGAATTTCTGTGAAATATATTCTTAATAAATTAGAGAAATCGAAAATTCAATAAAATAAATATAAGGTGACAAATGATTTTACTCCTTTTTTGCTCGCGTATATATATATTTTTTAAAAAAGGCTTTTAGGATTGTATTAACATTTAAAGCCTCGCTAGTCGCGCACTGTCCTAATTGTTTACAAAGAAAATAAAATATTTATTACAACAGCAATACACTCTGGAAGCCTATAGCCCGAGCCACTATAGTGTAGCATGTTACAGTATTTTGACGTCTATATTTTATTTAATGAACAGCTTTGTCAAAATGCTGGCATAGTAATGCATACATATCATTTTAATACATAGAAATATATCGAAGTATTTGTGTATTACAAACAAAAACAAAAAAAACAAATAACAAATTGCACATAGGATCCTTTACTTATGTAATACCCATAGAAATAATTAAATAAATGAGTTAATCTGGAAAGTCAACTAGCTGTCCAAATGTCATAGTTTTTTGATACAGTACACGGATATCCTGCTAAGCTGTATAAAAATTACAATTTAAGATAAAAAATCTTCTGACAATGTTTTAATAGATATGAAAATAAAAAAAAATTAAAAAAAACTGTTACTCAAATCTTCGAAACAAATGCAAACATTCGGAGCGAAAAACTAGATTGAATAACGTAGGTATCTACTAACATTTAATTTAAAAAATATATCGCCGCGATTGAATTTCATTTTATGAAAAATATTTCTGTGACAAGAAACAGCTTTGTTCCTGAGATCAAGAATCTTGTACATTTTCAGTCACCTTCCGTTTAATCGCGACAGTAAATTGGATTCTACGCAGGAACTTTAATTTAAGGAAAGTCGATGGATTATACGATCTTTCAAGTTGTTTTCCTTATTAATTGAAGAAATTCCTCAATCAGCTTGAGCCTCTTACTCCAGATTGTTAATAGGTAGATACTTTCAATTTCGCCCTGAAGAAAGACCCCAATTCAGAATTGAAACGTTTTCATGAATAACGCCGTGTTTAATAACATACAACATGCTCCGAATTGAAGATGACATAGTCCAACTTGCTCCAGGCTGGTAGTACATAAATCTACAATTCTCACAAGTTTCTGATTCTCAATAAATTGTTACTGTTCCAAAAATTTCAAAAATAAAAAAACGAACCGGACAGCAAATTAGTAGCATTTTCTGCCTTACACTTCTAAATCAGAGCAATTACTTTTTTCTAGAAATATCATGAGATGGGGTGCTTCAAAATATCAGGCGTGTTTAAAAATCAAATTATATAAAAGAGATAAGATTTTTTTTTTAATGATTGCATCGATGAAAATTCTCAAATAGTGAGCTCGGGCGTCTTAAAAGAGATTTAAATTTTAAGGCTAAACGACCTTTGTCAGCTTACCATGTCATTTCCATCGTGAGCTCTATAGCTTTTAATGCGACAAAATTAAACAGAAGCCACGTTGTTTTGTTGCTTTCCTAAACAAAAAAGATTTCGGAATAATACCTGTTCATTCGAACGAGGCCACATTATTTAAAGTATTTAAATATTTAGCACACCTAGTACAAAACTATCCTAAGTCCAAAATTATAAAAAATCTATTTACAACAATATGCACAAAATAAATACCTTGATCGTCCAAACAACTTTAACTAAGGCCTTTATCTGACATTAAGGTGTATTTAAAATACGGTGAAATACAAATCATTTAATTATCGTTATTATTATAATAGTTCAAACTTACACTTCTCTCCAAACACTCTCAGTCCAAGAAAAGGGGACAATTTAATTTGAATTTCCCATCAAAATACTCTATGTGTTTCCCGTACTTCTTTTTTATTTATTTTTTATATGAATCCCGCAACAAGAGTCCCAACTGCTCCCAACCGTCTGGAGCCAGTGAGACAATGGCATCCCCAACTGGGAAATGTTGTGAGGCTGAAGGTATTGTGAAGGGGAAGGCGAAGGGAAATACTGGGGAAATGCCTGACTATTCATATCTGGTCACCAAACAAGGCTAAAAGCCATTTCAAGCAACGTTTCAATTCTGAATGGTGGTCTTTCACTGGGGCAATACTGATACTATATTAATAAATGAATTAATTGTGAAACAGTACAAATTAATTAAATAAAAATTTACTTGGGCACGCCGAAATTTTAACCCGCCACCTTCGGAATCGTAGTCGAGAGCCTTACCCCCCAACCATGGAGGACGTTACACATTTATAAATTCTGTAGCAAAAGTCATTAAATGATAAAACCTTTTTCGGATAAATTCTCAAACAAAGATTTTATTAATATTTGAAATGATCATATTTTTGGGGTGGAGGGTTTTGGGGTGGTTTTTATTTGTGTGTTGCAGTTTTTTATTCAGTAACATTAAAAACAAAAACTCACCAAATACACTTGGTGAGTTTATTCTGGCTTAAAATGAACGGTAATTGATTTGGTGATTTTAAGAAAATCAAATAATGAGGAGAACAACCGCCAGTAGAAAGTGTTTTTTTTTTCAATTTTAGCACCTAACTCAATTTTGACCAAAATCATATTTAATGACTTTTACTGCCGAGAGACATCATAATAGGATTGTACTGGATGTCCAATTTAGTGAAACTGCTTGCTTTATACAAATCAATTGTTCCAAGCGATGGTGGGAAGGTATTTTTAAATCGTTTCGATGGAAAACTTGTAAACAGTTTATTTGAACCGTTTCCAGGAAATCCACTGTGGTCACAAAACATTAAAATTTCTTCTATTCTTTTCTTCAAATTATTTGAATAAACAACCCACTCGAAATAAACCTTTCAAAAATCGCAGTAGCTGGTTTTGCTTTCATTTACTTGTTCCACGAGCTTCAGAGGCTTTCAATTTCTCGCTCGATCTGTCAGTTAACTGTCAACAGATTCAATCAACTGAACGCTTTTTGTTTAAAATGTAATCAAGAACTCTCACTGGCTATTATTTTTAATAGGATAAATTTTGCGGTTAAATCTGATTGGGAAGTTTTCCGATTGACGTGATAAAGACTTTTTTCGATACGAACAAGGAAATGTTCACCGGAACAAGAAAAACATGATGCGATCTTATCCATTTTTTGTTCATTTCAATATTGCGTACGAGCTTTACACAGTGCATACAAATATGATGGTTATATAATGTCTCACCGATAGATTCCTACGTTTAGAGTCGATTTTATTCAAACAACGTTAAACAACATATTATTCCACTACTTGCATATCCTTGCCCTAAAAAAATACCTTACTTCAAAACTAATGAAAAACAGTAAGTTTACTGTCGAAATAGGCGAGAAAAATTATAAATGATATCTAGAGAACTGACTCCTCGATAACTAACATTTATTACGTTTGATTAGTTCCCCTATCTTAGCCTACAGTATTCCAGCGTTGCCATCGTGGCAAAACAACATTTGTACCCGTTGTGTGTCGGCATTGCCATGGTGGCAACGGCATACAGTATTATCTATTCACAAGTCTTTATGATTTAAATCATAATCGTAGCATATTTAAACTAATTACAATCGCTTGTCAATAAAATGATCAATTAGATGTACAGTTTTACATTGCTTAGAGTGATGCACAAAAAATATTTGAAATTGCTGACGTCAGTACGGCTCGCGCCACTGGGTTGTCCGGCTGTTTTGTTGTGAAATATTTCTGTATGTATTTTCGAGAGAACCACAAATGATTTTATTTTTATTTTGAAGGACTTTTATTCAACCGTTCGAAAATATGATAAAACGATAAAAAAATCTTCATATTTCTTTGTAAACCTTTTTTATTAACTTTTTTATTTCTTGACCTCAAAACCTCGTCTTTGGAATGACTCTCTTCTCTTCTAGAAGACGTGACACTTATTTATGAAACCGATCTACTTTAACCTCTAACTGCAGGAGCCTTCAGCATTTGAGCATTGCGCTTTGGAGTTCAGATCTTCACCACTGAGGGAACAACTGTAGAATAAAAGCGTAGCATTTTGACGGCCTCCGTGGTTACGATTCTCGGCTACAAATCCGTAGGTAATGGGATTAAATCTCGTCGTGCACAATATAAAAACTAATCTGATATTTTTGTGTTATTTCACAATTTTTTAATTAAAAATAATGATTAGATTTTCTCCAGGTTGCAGAGTGGTAGATTCTTTCAGTATAGCTCTGGTGAAAGAGCACCATTCTGAACTAAAACGTTGCTTGAAATGACTTTAGCCGTATTTGGTTAACAGATCTGCATTACCAGGTACTTCCCCTACCTTCCTATTTAACATCTCCTTTCACTCCCCCACTACCTTCAGTCTCACAATACACGCCAATTGGAAATGCCATAGTCTCACTGGCGCAGAAGGTTAGGAGTAGATGGGACTCTTGTGCGTTATTTACATAAATAAAAACAAATTTTAAAACTTCTAGGCACATTGAAAAATTACCCGACTCTTTCCGCTGTCCCTAACCAAATAAAGATTGAGAAGTGCGTCAGTATTTTCATGTAATTAAAGGCTTCTCCAAACAGAGCCTTTATTAAGGATTGCAATCACAATATTGACACATTCGGCAAGAAAAGCTCACCTGCTAATTACAGTGCTGTGAAATGTTGCAGATGGTAATTAATATATCTAATTAACGAAACTGGGGATAACACCACACTAAACAAATATTTACTGTTAAAATACATGATGTTAAATACGTCCCCGATCGTCTGCGGAGTTACGTCGATCTATGAAAGTATCTTTTAATATTACAAAATAATAGGCATAGTGGACTAGACCGAGTAAGGTCTATTCACATCCATCAGTACTAGAGGTGAGTAAAAAAACGTAAAACCGTTTTTATGAAAGCGTTTAAATTAGGAAACGGTTGAAACCGTTTCGAGGATTTTAGAAAAACCGTTTTAAAAAATCTGTAACTACGTCTGCAATAAACCCGCGCGAAATGATTCCAGTAGAGGATAATTCGCTTGAGAATTACGCACGAAACATTTAAAACAGCTCCTCGCAACATTTACTAAACTCGTAACCGTCGTAAACCGTTTGAAAACGAACGCTTTCGCGTGAAACGCTTTTTCCCAACACCCCGGTTCTGACCGTTGCGGCAAAACGCTTTAAAAAATGTAACGCCCTCCCCAACGCTAAACGCGAAATGCCGTAACCCGTTACAAATAACGCTTTCTTGTAAAACGCTTTCTCGTGAAACGCTTATTCGAAAAACGGCTACGAAAAACGGCTTCGAAAAAATTAAACGCCCGACTGCAACGCCATGCGATATTTGCCGTGACCCGTTACAAACAAACGCTTTCGCCGCATCGTTCACCGCGAAATGTTGTAGTTTAATAATTACGTAGAATGGTTTCCAACGTTTTCGAGTTTGGGAGCTACTTTTTACCTTAATTTTTCGTGGATATCAACTTCTAAAAATAATTTTATAAGGATTTTAGCTGTTTTTTTTTGTTGTTTTGTATTTCAGAACTGCAGATAAGTACGAATCTAGCAAAATCAATTTGTCCTACAACCATGGTATTATTTTTATCTTTCATGGTTATTAATTTAAATTATGGGAACGATAACTATTTTCTCCGTAATTGTTAAGATTAAGAAAGGACTCTTAGATGTTTTGGGCACGTTGAGCGGATGACCGAAGAGAGGTATAAAGAGAATATATGGCGTGGAAGATAATGGTATAAGAAGTCGGGGACACCCGAAGAATATATGACATAATCAAGTGAAGCAAATACATACTGGAGTAGGTTATAATACGCTATATGAATGTGAATGAAGCAAGGAGTCTATACCGAGACAGAGTTGTGTGGCGGTCTATCCTCTCTGCCTATCCCTGCTGAGTAAAAGCATGATGGTTAATTAGTTAGCGTAGTAATAAATGCCGTATATTCGCGTATAATATCAGCCGGGGTATCTCGACTTGAAAGAAGAAGGTAAGCGTTTTTTAGACTAGAAGAAAAAAAATAATGTAATGATTGTAATGTACAGAAACGGCAGACCTACTAGTGATAAAAAAATATATATTCTCAAGCAAACACGGTTCCTTTTGATGCGATCTCTTTTCCTTTCGTGGGTACGTACTTCATCGAGTGCAATCCATCTCTGAAGTAAAAAGATAGTGCCCAAAACATGAAGAAGCTACGGTAGTAGCGAAACCCGGTCGGCTAAAGTATAAATAAAAGTGATGTAAAACAAAGTTATTGTTTTATTTTATAAATTAAAAAGATAGTGTTCATGAAATACAATATAATGAACCACCACCAGCTAATGTTAGTAACGTAGAAAAAAGGTTAAACTATTTATCGTAGTGAATTGTGGCTCATTACAGAAAACGTTCTAATTTTTACTATTCGCCTTTACTTAATCTGGCTAGGCAATTCAAACCCGAATGTTTACAAAAAAGCCGACAGATCTGTTTATGGCTTGTCTCAAGTAAGTAATAATAATAAAATGTCGCAGATAATCAATATTATCTTTCCAAAAAGGGCCCGAGCATTTTGGTAATATCAAATATGGCACCGGGAAAATAATAATCTTCGATTGTTCAGTGCCACATTTTAGGTGATATCGGAATACGCAAGAACAAGGTTTGCTTATTATTGTTTCGATTTTTAGATCATTCTGGAAGATTCCTTTTTCAATCCATACATGCAGTCATAAAGTATATTATTTGGGGAGATTCAATATTTGAGCATTTTGTCAGTTTAATAATAATAATAATCGGATGATTTTTATAGCGCCGCTTTTGTGAGAAATCACCTCAGGGGCGCTGTTTAAATATTACTTCCTATTCTTATATTACGTCTATTCTACGAATTTATTATTATTTATTATTATTTTTATTTTTTTTTATTTTTTATTTTTTTTATTTTTTTTTTTACTTTTTTTTTTTACTTTTTGGACAGGCCATCATTACACATTATTTATAGACCATATAAAGAGATGAAGTTAAATTATCAATAAGTTTAGTATGCGAAAAATTGTCTTAACGCGACATTGACAAGTGCCGTCGTTCCTCGTTCAGTTTTATAATTTTTTGTTATTATTATATCAAGACTATTTTACCTACTTCTATGATGTCGTCGCATAAACGCAGAAAGGTTAGTGTTCTATGGACACATTTCGAAACTGTTGGGGATGATTTGGCCTCGTGTAATATATGTAAGACGCGCATTTCATTTAAATCTTCTGTGTCTAATTTGAAAATGCACCTAAAGAGAAAACATCCCCTAGTACATTTAACTTTGTTCAATTCGGAAATCTCTGGTCGGCAAAATGTGATTCTTCCGCTGGCTAGGGTGGCTAGTCAAACTATAACCGAAAGTGATCAAACAAGTATGAGTGTGAGTGCTTCTGAATTATCAGCTCAGCCAGTTGAAAAATCACAGGTCATAGCCAGCACTTCAGGTTTTTCTCTTGGAAAAAAGACCATCTTCAGGGTACAAAAATTAAAAGTTTAATTTTTGTACCCTGAAGATGCTTATCTTAAGCGAAACCGGTCGGTCGTAATAAAATTAAATAAAATTCTCGTGGTTATAAACAAAGTTATTGTTTTATTTTCATTAAAAATATTATGTCTTTTATTCCAAAAAACATTAGTTCGCAGGAGAAGAAACAAATTGACGATTTGGTTATGGGCCTCTTTATAGAAGATCTTCAACCCTTCAGCATGGTTGAAGATAGTGGTTTCGTCAAATTGATGGCTGGTGTAATTCCATCATACACTTTACCCAGCAGAAAATACGTGTCAAATAATTTGTTGTCATTGCATTACGATAAATGTGTTCTTAAAGTTGTAGACTTGTTAAAAACTGAGGCAACGAGTGTTTTTTTAACTACAGATCTTTGGTCTTCTTCTACGACCGAGAGCTACATGGCTATAACGGCACACTTTTTTACGAAAAATTTTGAACTTCAAACCGTTTTACTGGGTTGTGTCACAAGTGTAGAGTTGGCTAAAGAATTAAAAAGGGTCGTGGAAAAGTCGGAGTTAGGTGGAAAGGTGCTAGTTGTTGTGTCCGATAATGCATCTAACATCATGGGTACTATAAATGACATTCTCAAGTGGAAACACTTTGGCTTTTATGCACATAAAATAAACTTAATTGTTCAAGATGCGTTAAAAATTGTTTCAGATACAACCAATAAATTTAAAACAATCGTTAGACATTTCAAAAAAAGTAACCTGTCTACTGAAAAATTATTAAAATATCAATTAAATTCGGGGGTTGTACAACCAAAGAAGTTACTGCAAAAAGTTCCGACCCGATGGAATTCACCATATTATATGTTAAAACGCTTATCGGAGCTTCAAGAACCTGTACAATGTACGATAGCGGTAATTAACAAAAATCTACCGTGTCTTGCACCTGAAGATTGGAAACTGTGCAAGCAATTAATCGAGATTTTGGAACCGTTTGAGCAGGTTACGAAAAACATCAGCGGGGAAAAATACATGACTGGCAGTCTTGTTATTGTTTTAACATCGGGCCTATTGAAAGTTTGTTAATTTTTATCGAAAGAAATTTTAGGTGCACAAGCAAAACAAGTCGTGGCAAAATTAATATTAGGAATAAATGATAGATTCAAAGACATTGATCAAA
This sequence comes from Halesus radiatus, assembly GCA_022606495.2. Lineage (NCBI taxonomy): Eukaryota > Metazoa > Arthropoda > Insecta > Trichoptera > Limnephilidae > Halesus > Halesus radiatus. Next base: position 156,710 of record JAHDVE020012446.1, read on the forward strand.
ATGAATCCTTAGAATTGTGCACATTATTGGATCCGAGATTCAAAGCGCGTGGATTTAAAAGAACGTCAGCGGCTGAGAATGATAAGATGAAAGCTATCGATTTAGTCATTGAACTCTTAGATGCAGAAGCGGGAGAAGTTAAGATAATACCACAATATGTTAATATTACCCCCACAAAACGTCCCGAACTATCAATTCTATTTGATTTTGATACCGATTGTGAACACCATAGCATCGCCAGTTCCTCGTATTCCAGAGCATCACGAGAAGTGATAATGTTTTTGGAAGAGCCCTTATTGCCACGACAAAATAACCCATTAGAATGGTGGAGACAAAATCAATATGGTACCCCAATCTATCCAAAATATTCCGCAACAAATGCAACTTCTTGGCGACGTCAGTTCCCTGTGAGCGAATGTTTTCAAAGACAGGATTAATTTTAAGTGACAGAAGAACAAGATTAAAATCTAAAAAAGTCGAGCAACTGATGTTCTTGAATATTAATAAATTTTGAATTTTTTAAAACTCATAAAAATAGTTAACTTAAAATATTTAACCCAAAAATAAAGTAATGTAATAATAATATAAATGAATGCTGTAGTACTAATATTGAATCTCAGTTGGCCGTTATTATAATTGTAGTATATAATATTATCAGAGTGTGCGCATACTTTTGTGGCCTTATTTGTGATTGACTTTATTTTAAATTATCGCTAAAGTTGACCCCAACCCCGTCCTCACATATTGGTAAGTTCATATATATATTTTTAATAGGAAGCCATGAAGCCTATGATTTATAGTATCTAAACAACCTACATATATTACTTTTTATCATTCAACGTAATTATAACAGACGATAACTTTTATTTATTTTATATTTATGTATATGAAAAAAAAACGTTATTTTTAAACGGTTTCTAGAAACCGTTTATTTTGTGAAACCGAAACGGTTTCGGTTATTTTGAAAATGAAACTGAAACGTCCACCTCTAATCAGTACCGTGCAGTGCAGAACAGTACAGTACAGATACGATAACATTAGTTGCTTACATCACATATGTACACATTCATATTGCAGCGTTCATGAGCGTAACACATCCGCACATGCACAGGCTAGCACCGGCCGAGATTGTCGGCTAGAATATTTTGACGTGATGGTGGCTGCTAGTAACGTCTGCACCTGCGCAGTAAGTATTTATTTATTTGTAAGAAACAAACAAATTTTAATACAGAAATAGAAACAGAAACAAAACTGTTTTCTATGATACCTCGATTTTCGGGGCTATCGACCCCACTTGAGTCATGAGGAGGCAGCCGCATTTATTCACCGCGCTTCACACATTTTTAACACTTCATACAGCGAGTTCGAGTTATTCAACTCAGCCCCTTATAAGTTCAAACCTAAAATCAATAAATAACATACACACAATACATATTACTCCACACAGTCTAGATACTTTCCCTTCTCCTCCCTCCCATCATCCTAACCTCATAGGCCAACCTTCTTACTTTTTTTTTAATTAAATAATTTAAATACTTAAGTGAAAACTTATTATTATTTCAGTTTTTAAATATATTTACCATACATAATAATTATTGTAATAAAATAAAGGAAGTTTGACAAAAGGTGAGCCAAAAGAAATTCTTGTGTTAAGGGTGGTTAAATACAGATGTTTTATTTACGAAGCTAACAACAAGATAAAGAAAAAACTAAAAAAACAAAAAAACAAAAACACCTACCGTTAGCACCGCTATCTTCATCAGTAGACGCACATATTGCTAAAACCGAGAAGATGAATAACGATAAATTGACAGAATTTATTAGGGAATTTAGGTCATAAAATGATAATAAATTTGGAAATACGATTAAAAAATCATTATACACGTTGTGGCGGACGCTAACGCTCAGTTGACAGTTAAGTTGACAACCGTACTCGCGTTTGGCTGTACTTGTACTGTACTGGTCTACTTTGTATGATGCTGGTAGATGTGCATAGACTTTAATACGCCGATACATCAAGCTTAGCGATTCGCAATGCTCTCGGCAATCGGCAACGTATTGTATGGGAATAGAAATTTTGGTATAAATTGAACGATAAATACCCGCTGACGTATTCGATTTAGCACTAGAAGTATAGTGATAATACAGTGACAATGTAATGTGTTTAAAACTATTCCAAATATCTATAATAATTTATACAACACTTAATTTGAGTTTAAAGCCTATAAGTGTTACCTTAAATAAATATAATTAAATAGCAATGTTTTGATATTACAAACTGATTTATTAGAAAAAAATTTAGCAGCGCCTATTAAACTAAAAGTGAAGAAGATGTCATTAAGCCGGAGGAAGACATGACATGATCGAGAAAATCAAATAACCCTCGGGTCTAGTCATTGCAAATCACGTTAGTTGGAAAATGTCAGAATAGAGATTTATTTCGAAATATTCCCACGTTCAATTTCAAATAGTATCGCTATTTATGAACGTATCCCAAAATTTTCTTTTTTCAAATGTGATACCGCATAAGAGTCCGAACTACTTCCGACCGTCTGGAGCCAGTAAGACTATGGCATCCCCGATTCAGGTATGTTGTCAGGCTGGAGGTATTGAGGATGAGAAGGAGCGCCCTTGAGGTGATTTTTCTCAAAAACGGCGATATGCCAATCATCCAATTATTATTATAATTATTATTATGAGGGAGGGAAAGGGGGGGGAAGTATCTGGCCATTCATATCTGGTCACCAAACATGACTAAAGCCATTTCATGCGACGTTTCGATTCTGAATGATGGTCTTTCACCAGGACGATACTGACAGTATCTACCATTCTGAAACGTCTCGCAAATATAGTACGTATTATTTTTAAATGAATAAATTCTGAAATAATTCAATTTAATCAAATAAATTCTGAAATAATACAATTTAATCAAATAAATTCTGAAATAATACAATTTAATCAAATAAATTGTGAAATGATAAAATTCAACATATTAATTCTGAAAGAATACAATTTAATGATTTAAAATTTAATTTCACACGCCGGGATTTGAACCCGCAAACGCAACCACGGAGACCCTAGATGGAAATAAAAGATTATTTCACATTTATTAATTAAAAGTGGATACATGCAATTAAAAATATTATAATTTAAAACGGAACATATATAAAGTTTTTTTTTTAAATCGCTTAGCGATGTTTTTTTCTTATAAACTGTAAATACCACTATATACGATACTAAGAACACATTTAGTTAGAACAATGTGTTATAAGGGTTTTTATCATTTCAATTTATTTTCGTTTCATGTAACAATAATTATTAAAAAAATTATCAACAAATATTTTTCAAATATTAAATGTTGTTTGATACAATTATTTCAATTTATTCGAAAGCACCCATACTAAACTTTTGTTATGTCTTTCTAAAACCGTTTATATTATATGTCTGACCATAATAGAGACGAAGTGAGAACAAGTTTTTATGAGGATGTGTCATTTGGTCATAGATATAGCACAACGTGACTCAACGGCTTCTGTTGTTTGTCATGCAAAAAGTCGCCTCTACAGAACAGTATTTATGATTGTAAATGGGATGGAAGTAAAGAGTGCATCTGTAATGGCAGACCTATCTGTTACGGTCCATCTTTTCTGCCTACCCCTGCGAGGTAATGACGTGTTATATTAAATTTCACAAAAAGACTCACAAAACCCAGATACGATTTAATAAATAGATTTGGAATCCCGATTTCGGGGAATATTGTAAGACTGCAAACAGTGGGAGAGTTAAAAAGAGGAGGAATTAAGATTAAGAAGTTACCCATAGGTAACCTCTTCGTGCTGTATCCCTGAGTTTTGTCGTCGGCTCATAAGGCTGAGTGATAGGTAACTGAATCTTATCAATATTACTCAATAATATTATTTCTTTTAAACATTATTAAAAAACATGATGTATACATTAGTACATATATACAAACCATTATTCTAGAAACACATTAAACAGAGTGAATACACAAATTTAAAAAAAAAAGAAGCAAAGAGCTTGCAGTCGTCGGCTCATAAAACTGAGTGATACTTAACTCAATCTTATCAATATTACTCAATAATATTACCTTTTTTTAATACTCAATTTAAAACGCATTTTTTTCCTCGTAGCACCAACCAGTATCTATCAAACACATATACATAATTATTTACTCTATAATATTTATTTTTCTCATAAGTTTTCTCTTCATAAGTTTTTAACTATTATACTATACTTAAATTATCTGGTATTCACAATTGTCTTTTTCCGTACTATTCTTCACATCTCTTTGTACTTAATTGCTATACTTTTTCCTAGATATATTATATTACCATACCATGTCAATACTAGCTTTTCCCTTCTATTTTTTGTTTAATGCCACTAAATATTAACTAAACTTGTCAATTTAACTGTTCTAAAACGGGATTTGCTCCTAGTTAGGCAGTCAAAGCTTTCTTACATTTTTTTGTTAAATAATGTGTGTAAAAAAAATAAATAAAAAATAAAGGACATAATCAGGGGTGATTACTTAATATAGCCAATGCCTTTACAGTTTTAAAATACTCTCGGGCTCAGTAAGAAGATCTAATGTTTAATTCAGTTGTAAAAAAAAAACGTAATTTTATTAGCCGTGATTGAATTTTGACCCCGTTATCTCAAGACTTAGGGCCAAGGATATTACCACTCCGCCACGTGACATCCGCGCAACAAATAAAGTGAATATTTGTCTCAGCGACAACTTGGCACGTAGTCACAGAAACACGGCACATTAATCACAAGTTTGCGGCCATTCACGACTTCCTGGTGTATGAATGATATGTGGTCGTACAGAGAAAATGCTGCCAGAGCTGAAAGAACGGGAAAAACACGTCTCATTCCTGGCTCAGAAAAAAAATATTGAAATCATAGATGAAAGAATGAATGATTCACCACATTCCAATAACTTGGAATTATTTTGTAAAAATTAACAGTTAGTTGAAATATCAAAAATAGTTTTAATGCAAAATGGGGTTCGCTTAATTAAAAAGGTTCGGTAAAAACAGTTATTACTAGATCCTTCAACAGATACAGGTTCACTACTTTTTTTTTCATTTAGATGTATCTCAAGAAATTATCATTGGTATGTGGAAAATACTCTGTTATTGTTCAGGCACTTCGTGAAATAGAAAATGACAACACGTCTGTTTGGCGAAAAATCCGTTTGTTTTCTTGTTTTGATAGTGTTGAGTTTATTTTTATGGATATAATATTGTAACGCATAGAATATTATAAAACGGTAACATTAAATGAACGTCATGAGAAAAACGACATGAAATTTCTTTTCAAAATTATAAGTAACCATGTTAAATCTTCCCTGGTGGCCGCAATCAAAATAAATATCGTTCGCCGTCTAAGAAACCCCGAAACTTTCCATATTCCTTTCCATAGAATTAACTTAACCTTCTCTCAACCTCTTGTGCAAATGCGTCGACTATATAGCAACCACTGTAATAGCAGGATTCTGGATATATTTGGCTAAAGCCCCATAACGTAACAAAATCTCTTATTTTCAGTTAACTTCACACAAACTTCGTTTTCTCTCTCTTGTTTTGTTTGTTTGTAATATTGGTTTAAGTTATTTATTTACTTATTGTCGTAGACTGTTATTGAACTGTTGTTATACATTCTTTTTTTATTTCTTTGTATTTTTATTAATCCCTCTCTGTTAAAACAACAAATAAATCTGAAATGCAAACAATCATATTACATTAGCAAGTTTTAAATGTGATTTCTTTTGCCTTGTTCAGAAAGCAAATCCGACTACTTGGCTAACTTAAAACAAACAAATTTTATATTGTAGTGGCACCTTAAATTTAATATCGCGCCTATACGATTACTACACCTCTTAAACTCTATAATCCAAGCGTGTGTAGTACCCACCTAACTTTATATAATAATGTATGGTGATTGAGGTGACAGGCACTTGTCTGCTCTTCCTGCAGTAGCCTGATGGATATTCGTTACCAGGAAGCGGTTTCCAGACAAGACATTTATTTACAAGTTGGATGTCAAATTGTCTGGACATTTTGTTAAGTTAGAGTCGCAGCGCTCGGAACACCCTGAACATTGTTTTCAAAAATGTATTTCTATGTTAGGAGGAATTGGGTTCACTTCTAAGGTTTAATTTAATGTTTGGAAGTAACAAAAAAAAATAGTATGTACTTATAATGTAATAATTAGAGAGCGTCCTTATGTACTAAATCATTCGAATTTTACGTGAATCTAAAGCATGAGTATTTTTTTTTCAAGGCACATGATTGACCAAATACCGCAATTTCGAGAGCGACTGGCCACCTTAACATCATCATAGTTTATTCCATCTTCCTACCTGTAGGATCAATTTGCCAATGGTTTTCCTAGTGGGGAGAAGTATATTTCTCCTGAACCAAATCACTAACCAACTAGCCATCACGCCGTTTCCCCAAAGGGTTAAGCAGAGAGGACTGACCGCCAAATAATTATTTTCATACACTTCTTGCTTCATTCACATTCATAATAAAAATAATAATTGGATTTCTTCTATAGCGCCATTTTCGTGGGAAATTTACCTCAAGGGCGAAATAAACATCGTCTCATATATTATCTTCTATTATTCCGACTTCTGACATGATCCGACTCAAGTACATGATTCACTTGATCGTGTCATGTCTTCCTCGGGCATTCCTGCTTCTTCTTCCATTCACATTCGCTTCATATATTCTTCTTACACTCCTTTCTTTGTTAGTTCGCTCTACATGCCCAAACCATCTAAGCGTCCCTTTCTTAATCTTACTCATGATGCTTAAATCAGCCTTGCCATTACTCTAAATAAGGTCAGGAATTACTATTTAAAGTAAGTCAGGTACATCACTTGAACACCCTGTATATCTTAATAATAATATCAATACAAAATTAACAGAAAAATGTCACATTTTTTCTTTTATTCATAGCTGAACCAATTTTTGTGACGCACCCTTAGAACAATGACGCCTTAGATAATAATAAAAAAGTAATTTTTTTTTTATTTCTAAAAATCCTCCAACAATAATAAATTCGGGTGTAATTATCCAACTCTACTGTCTGTAAAAGAGCACCAGTAATGGTAGCTATAAAACGGTTACATGACAAAATTACACAGGCGTGAATTTCACTAACCACTGACAGAATTACACCTAGACCAAAATATTGTTGGAGAGAATTATACCTGCTTAAATTACGCCAAATGGAATTATACACTTCAAAATCATCTTTTCCGATTACTTAAGTATGTGATAAATAAATTTTATATCGGAATAAAACGAAGGAAAGAATGTTTGAAATCAGAGATTTTGAATCCGAACATTATTATATGAAATAACTAAATGTAAAATGATAAATATTTTGCTGACATTCATTTATTCATTTCATTTAATAGTTCATAAGATGTTAAATTAACAGTTTATTGGAAATTTGGAATCAGATTGGGATCAGTGGTATTTCCCATAAGTATAGAATCAAATAGAATATTTTTTTATAAGCTTTCAATTTTGCGTAATTTTTTGTTTCTTTTTTACATATACAAGTATATATAGAAATAATAACTAAAACAATGTTTTTTTAATTGATTTTTTTTTATATTTTATCTAGATCCGGGTGTTATACTTGGACACAGAAAAGAACATTGAAAAGTTATGGGATGTTTATTAGAGAACAGTACCGATATGTTTTTTTTTTAAATAAATATGTTTATTTAGGGGGTTATAATTTGAACTATTTGATTTACAAGAACAAATATGATTACAACTCTTTTATTTTTATTACTAAATAATACTGTTGACATAAATCGTTTATTGGGGCATTAATATGCGTAAATATTAAAATAGGAAGGCGTTTCGGTAAACCTATATTTAGTTTTTTTTTCAATATGATATTTATTTTGTACATAAAAACAACGTAAAATTTAATTCAATTTTTTATAAGTGCGTAAGTTCCACGATATCTGAGATAGTTGTAGGACACTACATTAGACTTTGACAGTTTCAATAATGAAAACATTTGGAATGATCGTTCCACGATTTCAAACTGAGATATTTGTAGGACACTACATTAGACTTTGACAGTTTCAATAATGAAAACATTTGGAATGATCGTTCCACGATTTCAAACTGAGATATTTGTAGGACACTACATTAGACTTTGACAGTTTCAATAAAGAAAACATTTGGGAATGATCGTTCCACGATTTCAAACTCAGATATTTGTAGGACACTACATTAGACTTTGACAGTTTCAATAAAGAAAACATTTGGGAATGATCGTTCCACGATTTCAAACTCAGATATTTGTAGGATACTACATTAGACTTTGACAGTTTCAATAAAGAAAACATTTGGGAATGATCGTTCCACGATTTCAAACTCAGATATTTGTAGGACACTACATTAGACTTTGACAGTTTCAATAAAGAAAACATTTGGGAATGATCGTTCCACAATTTCAAACTGAGATAGTTATAGGACACTACATTAGACTTTGACAGTTTCAATAAAGAAAACATTTGGGAATGATCGTTCCACGATTTCAAACTGAGATAGTTATAGGACACTACATTAGACTTTGACAGTTTCAATAAAGAAAACATTTGGAAATGATCGTTCCACGATTTCAAACTGAGATATTTGTAGGACACTACATTAGACTTTGACAGTTTCAATAAAGAAAACATTTGGGAATGATCGTTCCACAATTTCAAACTGAGATAGTTATAGGACACTACATTAGACTTTGACAGTTTCAATAAAGAAAACATTTGGGAATGATCGTTCCACGATTTCAAACTGAGATAGTTATAGGACACTACATTAGACTTTGACAGTTTCAATAAAGAAAACATTTGGAAATGATCGTTCCACGATTTCAAACTGAGATATTTGTAGGACACTACATTAGACATTGACAGTTTCAATAAAGAAAACATTTGGGAATGATCGTTCCACGATTTCAAACTGAGATATTTGTAGGACACTACATTAGACTTTGACAGTTTCTATAATGAAAACATTTGGAATGATCGTTCCACGATTTCAAACTGAGATATTTGTAGGACACTAGATTAGACTTTGACAGTTTCAATAAAGAAAACATTTGGGAATGATCGTTCCACAATTTCAAACTGAGATAGTTATAGGACACTACATTAGATTTTGACAGTTTCAATAAAGAAAATTAGTACCACCCATTTTTTTTTTTTTTTTAATTTTTCTTACAACTCAAAGGCATACATAACAGCTCATACTGTTCAACGAGCGATAAAAGTTTTTTTTTTTAATTTAAAGTAAATCATATTTAATAATTTTATTTAAGGAGTTGGTAGCAGTTTATTATTACTCTCCCCAAGCTCCGACATATTTAAAAACGAACATATTTGGAAATGATGGCGTTCTAACTTCCAAGTGAGAAAGTATAAGACAAATAATTGTTTATTCTTAAACGATGAAAACATTTCAGAATAATAATAACGCCCCCGATCAACACACTTTTCTGGGAATGAAAAGGTCACCGCATTTATTTTTTGTCTAATAAGTTTGGTAATAATAGCATTTTCCACAATGTGCCGATAGTCCCAAAAGCACCTTCATACAGGGTCTTCCCGCAAACACTTTACATATGGAAATGAAAACTTAGTAGTGCCTCGAGATCCTATTAGGAAACCTATATGACTACTTTATACTTCACGATTTGAACAACAGAAAGATTTAGCAATATAGTTACATCGATGTTAACTATTTTCTGAAATAACAAAAAGGCAACTGCAGCTGTTTAATAAGTTTTGTAACAAAGAACTAGCAGCTATCAGCCTTTTACACAAAATGTAGATTCCGCATGGATTTAAAGGCTACAATTCTCCCCGTGTGCAATTTTGTCGGTGTGTAATTTCGTCCACGTGTAATTGAGTGTAATATTGGTACATGAAATTCGCGCATTTGTAATTTCGTCCCGACACCCTATAAAACGATGTCGTTCGCCTTACATCATAAATGTTTAGGGCTGGCAACACAAGTAACGCGATGACTCATAAGCCATTACGAACATGATTAAAAGCTCACTGCATACTTGCTCACAAGGCTCCTATTACAACGCGTATTTCTGAGAATAATAATCTACCGAAAACTAAAACCTACAACTTTTGGCATAAAGAGTGTAGCACTACGGACATCATATTTTCTGGTTACATGTGTATTATACAATTCATTTAAAAAAAACTCTCTGTTTAACAAAACAGAAGATTTATAAATTTAAGTAGCATTTTGATAAATTTATTTATTTGTTTGTTATCTTCCCGTAAACGGTTTCAATAGTTACAGATTACCAATGCCTTAACACTTTGTTCAAATTCAAATAGATGGATATATCGATACCTTAGTTCAATAGGGAAATAACTCAAGCCCAAATTCCATCAAAATGTGAAAAGATTACTACAATAGAGGTCAATTTACAAAATACTGTACTAAAATATTTTTAATGGACACAAATACATTTAGAAATTTCGTTAATTCATTGCTCATTCGAATAATCCTTTATAACTTGAAAGACCACAAACATATGACATAATTATAACCTCGTGACATTTGCACTAGTGTTGACATTTTTTTTTTTCGAAATATTCATTGTAAAAAAATATTTTCGATAAATACGATTTTATTAACCAAATAATTAATGGTATGCGCATTGCCCCAAAAATGTTTTAATTGTCTCCTGGTGGGGAGCGTACCCCAAGAAACACGGCATTAGAATAAATAATAGCGCCATCAATATATTGTAGGAACTGTGATAAGTATTATATTTTTACCTCTCATCTTTATACATCTTATAGCCCGATATTAGAAATTATGATCTGAAGCTAATCAACACTCATTTTTTAGTAATCTCCCTGACGTTTGGGACACTGTGCACTGCGCATGCGCGCGCCAGTGTTGCCATTCATCAGGACTTGCCTGTATGACAAAATGATGAACGCATTTCCTACAATATTCTATTCGTCGTAATTATTAGATTTGTATGCACCGGTTTAGCGTTGATATAGTTAACAGTACTTAAGTCACGTTTTTTTTTTATTACTCCGACCTTACGCACCGCTTTTACACGGCGTTTATAAGTAAGGGGGGAATATTTTTAATGTCTTACGTAGTGATATTCCCCCTAGACGCTGCATCCCAGCACTGCGCCAGCATTAAAGTATTGTAATGCGAAAAGTTAAATAGTTTTCCATTGCAATGCCGAGTCAACAATACTGTTGTATTGTGACGTCATAATGGTGTGTTCCTAATGACGTATCATGTTCGCCAAAGTTTGGCCCGGGAACTTATGAAATTATAACGACTAAGTCAACTTGGGTCGTTGGAAATTCGCCGAGTTGGATTCTGGATTCTACATAGTCGGGGAGAGTATTCCGCGGGGTACATTGGTACTGAATAGGTTTAACTGACTAAGTACGCTGGGTGGAGAGGGATGACTCATGTTGCTGTCTTTTATCTGGATTAATACCATACAGAAATTACAATACTCCTTGTACCAAAGACATTATCTTTTATCTCTTTCTTTGAATAGTCAGACGCAACATTTCTCCGATTATCGTCTAAGAAATAAAAGTGTGGATCCCGACAAAAGCAACATCGAAGGAACTATAAGCTTTTGAACGCTGGGAGTTCCCTGAATATATTGAGTTGCTGTAAGAAACTTGATAATAAAAATGTCTGAAAGCAGGAAAATTGTCAACACAGTCAAATTCAGAAAAATGAAACATAAAACTATTTAAAATATTGAAGCTTGTTGTGTAGGAAAAAATATATGGCAAAAGAAGTTCTATAGAAATATAACATTTGATGAAGAACGAATTAAAGTCTATTCGCGTCTACCGGTGCCGTACAGTGGCAGGCACGACACAGAAGGGAGTATTCACATTACACCGTGCGTGAATGTGTTCATAGATAAAGTATGGAACTAATTTTTCCGTCCCTGCCACTTTACGTGTCTACACTGCGCGGTGTTGGTAGATGTGAATTGAATATGCTGTGATTCATTCCCACTTGGTCTATCTTTCGAGTACCTGGGGTTTCGCTACGAATAAAATTATATCTGAGGTACAGATAAGTCAAAACAGGGCCCTGCGTAACATTTTTGGCTTCCTATGATATACACTCGTTAAATATATTATTCTTAGCAATGAGACAATAAATACTATTTAAAATATGATTCAATGCCATACTCACACAAATATATAACTAAACTATAACCACGACGTTCAACAACGTAAAACATAATACACGACAACACCGCAAACTATACATATCAAAAATACACTCGACAAAATACGGACTGAAATCGTTGGAACACATTATCTACACCAAATACAACAAATTGCCTGAAGAATTAAGACATGTGTACGCTTCAAACAAATCTCGAAATGACACTTATTTTTTAAAAATGCTATTTCGAAAACGATTTATTATAAATACCAACTCTCTTTTAATAACCATCCTGCCCAGAGTCAAGAATCAAGAGTCCCAACTGTTCCCAACCGTCTGTAGTCAATGTGACTATGGCATCCCCACTTAGGGTATGTTGTAAGGATGCAAGTATCGTAGAAGAGAAGGAGATGCAGAAGGATGGTGGGGAAGTACCTGGCTATCCAGATCTGGTCACCAAACACGGCTAAAGCCATTTCAAGCAACGTTTCGATTCTGAGTGGTAGCCTTTCACCAGAGCGATACTGACAGTATCTACCACTATGGAAGGTGCAGAAAATATACTGCATATTATTTTAAGTGAATAAATTGTGAAATAACACAACTTAATCAGATTAAATTTAATTTAGCATGCCGGGATTTGAACCCACGACCTCCGGATTCGTAGCCGAGGATCGTTACCACTCAACAACAGAGACCCGTATATATTGAGCCAATACATTTATTTATCTTATTTTTCTGTTGTTCGGGCACATTTTTTTTCGTTTATTTTTCATGTACATATTTGCTTTGACAACTTTGTAAAACTAACATTATATACGAATTATAATTAACAGTCCCATAATTAGTTGAATTGATAATTCATGGAGGTGCAATTTCGTTGTATGTTTTATTTGGTAAAAAAAAAGTGTGTTCAGTCACCTTCAAACTTCGTACCGCTTCGACGTATGTAACTATTTAGAGTTTAGAGCGATAGTAAATCTATGAATCGTAGTCCTTCTGAGACCTCCAAGTTTTGCGGGGCACATCCAGAACATTGTTCAATTAATCTCAAAATTTTGTGAGGAAACTCCAATGAATCGTCTAAAATGGAAACATTGAGGTTATGAGGCGATTTCTCCACGTTTCATTTGGGTTCTAATGAGCAATTTATTTTCCCCACATTTCATTACTTCAAAGGTGTGATCAGTATGGTTAAACCAATTGGCAGTTTTATCAATGGGAGAAATGTTAATCAGATGTTTTACTTAACCTTAAATAAATTATTAAATAAGGAGAATACAATATGACGGCCTCCGTGGTTAAATGGTTACGCTCCTCGGCCACCTGGGCGTATGCAAGTAAATTTTAATTGTACTATTGTATAAAGCTATCACTTTGTGGTTATCCATTATAATCAAATGAAACACACAAACCTTATTTAAACCACATTTATTTTATACGCCTACCGGTTTCAGAACCTATCCTCAGGGCAAGAGTATACTGAACAATATTACAAAATTATGGAAGAACATACTTAGTAAATGGCACAGTGGGGGTGGAGGGCGTGGCTCGGGATTAGTAAAGAGTGGGGGCAGAGATAGAGATTGAGGAAGGGGTAAAAGGAAACATATTTATAATAAGGCTGTAAGTTAGATTTTTTTGATTATTAATAATAGACTCATTATTATTGAGGGATTTCTTAATTTTCAAGGCTTCTAAATTATCTAAGCGTTTTCTTTTACTATTAACGTGAAGAATATTGATCCCTGTATTTTTATCAAAACTATGATTGTTTGAGATAATATGATTAGCGAATTCAGAAAAATTATCATTTTTAAGATATCTTAAGTGATCTTTAATTCTAATTTCGAAATTACGGCTTTTTTTTCAATATAGAATTAGGATCAGTCGTTACAATTTAGTTTATTTACGGAGTGAGTCCATTTATGGTCTTTATCTTTAGTGTTCCTTAAAAAAATTTCCAAGATTATTCCTTGTATAAAAAGCCGATTTAGTATTAGAAGGGAGATTTTTGGAGCATTGAACTGAAAAACTTTTAATATATAAAATTTTACGCCATTGTTTAATATCATTATTAAGAATTTAAAAAATTAAATAACCTATTTAAAATCTAAATTGTAAATCGGTTTATCCATCGAATTATATTTATATAGGTAGACAGCAAGTATATAATTTATTGATCGATTAAAAACGTTAAGAATTGATTTTATTTTGTTCATGATTAATATCGATTTTAGTTAAAAATTTTAGATAAAGAAAAACAGTTTTTTTTCAGCTACAGTGTCGATAAATCGACATTTATTTTGTTTATTGTATAATGCGGCATGTTTAAATATAAGTATAATATATGTTACATTATTATATTATTGTATGGTTGCACCTACCTCACTAGGTGGGACCTGTTCTGAGCTAGGTGTCTGTATGTACAAAAAATATATATTTATGTGTGATGTTATGACAGATTACGTATTGTTAAAATAAAATACTTAAAATGTAATATATTAAAATAGTAATACTAGAATATGCAAACATTAATTGAAAGTGATTTTTTAATACATTATGAGAGTTTAAAAGAAGGAAAAAAATTAAGTAAAGAAGGTAATGTGTAATAGAAGCGTTCTATATTGTTGTATTGTATCACAAAAATTAAGCTATTGTACTTTTGTATTATTTAAAACAAAACAAAAAACCAAAGAAATACATTTAAAGTTTACAGTGTAAATACAGGAGAGAATGTACTATTAGCAATGCATAAAGAATAGCATGTGGTGTTTCATAAGGTCTTTAATTTCCTTACGATCATTTCTCATTAACCATTCAGTAGTGTTATTGTCGAAGTCTCTGCAAAACAGAATTTCTATGTATATATTACAAATATCCCTTAAAAACTGGAGGTTTTATGTACATAAAAAAAAACATATTTTTATTTTTGAAGATAATCTCTAATTAGTCAACGGGCTGAAAATGTAATTATATGAAATTCTCTCGATAGAGAAAAATTGTAAACTATACTATTTAAATTTAAAAAAATAAATGGTTCTGTTATTTAACATGTTAAAGGTTTAAAATTCGGAAGAAAAAAAAGACATTCGTCTAAAGATTTTTGATCTATCTTAAATATGTCGTGTTTTATTAATATTTTTAGAATTGTCACTAACGTCTATTTATTCTAAACGCTATTCACATTGGTGCGCTCTTTCTATCTTTCGAATGATCATATCTGCCTTTCAACAGAGGTCAGTCGGGATTCAGAGCCGATGCTAGACAGACCTCTTGCCTAAATCTAAATTCTATGAGATTAATGCGGGGCCTGAAGCATACATACGAGTACTAGTTATTGCTATGGTCTGAAGTGGTAGTTTGTTCTATACGTGAGGCTCTGTATACATATGGTGTATTTGACCAAAGTTTGTCGTATATTTCGGTACCAAAAGATTCCCCTGTGTTCTTACTATGGGTAATACACATTGACTCTGTTGATTATTGGCGGTTTTCGCCCATCTGAAGCCGCCGGCTCTTTACAATTCATCATGTTAGAGATAGGTCACTTGTGTTGATAATTTTCGACCTTACTGTCGGTACA
This sequence comes from Halesus radiatus, assembly GCA_022606495.2. Classification (NCBI taxonomy): domain Eukaryota; kingdom Metazoa; phylum Arthropoda; class Insecta; order Trichoptera; family Limnephilidae; genus Halesus; species Halesus radiatus. The sequence continues at coordinate 172,559 of JAHDVE020012446.1, forward strand.
ACTGTAATAATTACTCTATGTTGTTTAAGTACTTGTCTATATTACTATGTTGGCATAACTGGAATTGTTTACTCAATGTGATTGGTGGTTCTTGATCTTTTTATTACGTTTCATCAAAATGTACTGCGGCGAATATGTAATTTAAATTATGTTGATGGGAAGGATAACATAATTACAAGCGTCTTGAGACAATACGGCGTTTTTCAAAACTTTCTCACCTTAGTAATATAACGTCTGTATCTAAAAAAGGATTGAATTTTAAATACAAAAACGAAGGTATGCATTATAATCTGCTCGTTTATTTGTTGATTTACAAATTCCATTAAAAGCAAACGGTTAGAGAAATGCAGGAACAAGAATATACAAACTAATAAATATTTACTACTAACATTTATAATAATAACATTTAACTTGCATCGTTATTGTGCAAAATTGCATCTCGGTGACACTCGTCAAACTTGTGAGGTTACATGTCAAAAAATTCCTTCGTTAGCGCTGGGCACAAACTTCAAAGTGGTTCGGCCAAGATTATATAATTTTACCGGCAAAGGGATTGTGTCGTTTTGATTTTTTTGTACGAAGTATTTGCTTGGGATCGTGAGCCCATATGTGCTGAATCCAATCGCGCAGCACCTATGAGAATATGGCGTTGCTCTTCGACCGTAGAATTTTATTAATGTACTTATATTATAATGTAAGTTAGTCCTATGTTTTCATATTTTTATTGGTAGTTTACTGCACAATCGCTCTTTAGAGAAAAACTGCTACTGCTCTGTTTTGTTTATGTACTTGTTAACATAATTGTCCGTGCATCGTGACCTCTTCATGTCGCTTGTAAAATGTCTGTCGACCGAAGCGTTTATAAAACACAATACTACAGTTACCAAGCGAAAAAGCTGATTAGCTAATCAGAACATGACGAAAATGATACCTTCCCCCGAGAATCTTTACATACCTTCTAAAACTCTCATCTTATTAGTAAAATCATTTACATAACCGCGCGACGTAGAGATGCTTCGAGAAACTTGTTATTTTCAAGTTGACGACTTGATGCCATGATTGATTAGACCAAAGAATCCATCCAGATTACAATGAGCCCATACCGCGAACTTCACGCGGTAAATTGTTTCCAAGTATAGCGAGGCACATTGATATGAAGCCCTGAATATTTTGCCAGCTGATTGATATCGCGCTTGATGTATAAAGTTGTGAATAGCAAAGGTGATAATTATATCCTCCCCCGACGCTCGCAGCTTGTGTCTTGTTTAAAGCCATGAAGCTATGAATACTGTAACAAATTACACATCGCATTGTCTAGGCTTAGATGAACTTTGGGAATTTGATATATTCAGAGGAGAGTGACAGCTGGGGGAGAACGAAAGATGGATTATCCATTGGTGTGTGGTGATTTTATTATGTTTCAGTCAATTCATCAAAACAAAAGTAAGTTATTTTAGTACCAAATTATGTTTATCTATCGCAGTATTTATTATTATAAAACATTTATTTTAGATGCATGTTTTAATAATTCAGCATCTTTAATAATAAGATATTTATATGCTGATGTGTACCCGACCTTGCTCGGGATTTCCTTTTTTTTATAAACTGCTTTTTCATATTTTTGCTTGTCGTTTGGGTGCCATAATTGATTTGACAGCGAAAGTAATGCCTCATGACGACTATTACTATCTCTTAAGAAATAAATAAAGAAACGTTCGTTTAAAAAAATTATTTGACTACAAATATATTTTTTCAGAATGTATCTAAATAATAATGTTTTTAAGTAGGTACTTGTGTTTTCCATTTTAATATTAATATTTTACTTAAACAAATCTTCTGTTGTATGTGTAATCTTTTTGTTAACCTCAATGTAACATAGCAGGTTCAATGTTTTTCATACTAATTTTAAACGCTTTAGCAGTTTTAAATATCGGATACCATTCAAACTACTTTCTAAACCTTTCCGGCACTAATAAGAAAAAAATGTGCTCTTTTCAGCGAAACCGATGAAGAAATTTTCTAGAAAATCGAGGACAAACAGACAAACATTCATTTTTGTATATGGAGATTTCCATTTTAAAAAAATGTAAGGTTGGGCGGGGCTAATTGAACCACGGATCTTGTTGGGCCATGAACATATCTTCGGAACCGAAAGGTCATTTTCTCAAATTATGTTTATTTTAAGTTGGTGATTAGATATGTAACTTAATCATTTTAATAGTAAAAATGTACTATAATTAGCGGTGCACGAGTTATCCGACAATATTTGTAAGAAAACATGGATTGAACTTATTGAACCATTTAGTTCATCTAGCCCCACAAGCATACGATTACATGTGAAAAATGCCTAATGCCTGGATATGTACTAAAATATTGGGCAGAGAATATAAATAAATCACAACATGTAATAAATTAAAACTATCCATTTTTTTTCAAATGTATCCTTGCCTTTCTATTAAAACCAGAGGTGACAAGTCTTGACTGAAGAACATTTTATTTATTTTTTTACTGTGCAAAAGTATTTACATATAATGGGAATTTATACCCGCTATGCTACTGCAAGTAATTTATCAGAATGAGGTTAGTTCAAAAATATTATATGATAAAACAATAAATAAAAACAACAGTATAAATGGCAGTACAATGACATAACATACATTCATGTTGTGATCTATTTACAGAAGTAGAAAAAATATAAAAATAGTAGAAGAACATTGTTATAATGAGAAAAGTCTGTAATAAAATAATAGCAAAAAAAAAATATTCGCAGATATCGTATAATCAAAGAGACCATTGTATTTATTTAAATTGCAACAATAAATATCACTTATCACTTATCAAAAGCCAATCATAAAGCTTTTTATTAAATTCGTTTGGAACTTTTAAAATATAATTATATAACGTTTTCAAGGGTTCGTTGACCATGTTTATTTTTAAAAATAGGTACTGTTATTCCTTTATTATATGTGAATCATATACATATAATCGCTGTTGTGTACAGACTGCCACATATATGTTGCATTACATTTTTTTGTCATCAAATAGCACGAACAGGTAATAAATTAATTGATTTGAACGTGATACCAATTTCTAGCCTTTTGTGAAAAAACTCTTTTACTTATTAACAACTTTTTTTAATCAGCTATACGTGTTTGTGTTAGTCTTGCACTAGTGTCCCCAAAATGTTACATCATATCTTTCAATCGATTCTGTTAGAAACAAATAAATTACTTTTTATGAATATCTTTCAATGAGACCATTTGAATGGATGGAAATAAACTTACTCAACTAAATGTTGTTTAATAAATCAATTTATATAATTAAATTGTGAATTTGAGTGATTATAAACCGTTATCAATATCTATTTTTTTTATTTACTCCCTACCATTACTAAAGTTAGATAATACAACTTTCTTAATAAGATGAAACAACAAAATTGTGTAATAAGAGTTTCGAGCCTTATGAAATCGTGTTAAACTAGCCCCGCCCAACCCTATTATTTCCTTAAGAACATGATTAAAAAATTCCAACGTTGAAATAGGAAGATGAATATTTTTCGGTAATTTTTTAAGTGGTGGGAATGTGATTTTTTTTTATACTAATTATCAATTAAAATAACTGTCCTTCACTGGGATCAACCAATCGAAGTCATAAATAAACTTTGGTGATAACGCTACGCGATGGTGGATAATAATAGCTATACATTGGTATAATCTGTCTTTCTGAGAATTCTGAGTTTTTGCTTAGGACAAAATACTATTTATTATAATTTTGACTATGACTAAAAATGGTTTTTATGTTCTACGGTTCTATTAGCGCAGCACATAATTAAACTAAAAGAATAATAATTTAATTATTTTTTTTTTCAGAAGAACCATTTAATTATTTTACAAATAATTAAAGAAAAGTTAACAAATTTCAATACTCCACGTTCCAATATATTATTAATAAAAATATTCCATGGTGTCCTGCTTTCATAGGAACATCTAGAAGGACTCCATAAAAATCTACTCCACCTGGCATTGATGATGGTGTTGTCATATTAGTGTAGTCTGCAGAATAGACTTTCCATTCAATAGTAGAAAAGTGCTCTGAAACAGTGCACTCGTCCCTTGAGGTATATTTTGTAAGCGCTGCAGTACATCGGGACCCGGAAGAGTTGACAATATCAATTAGTATGTGTAAATTTTACTTGATTCCATTAGGGTGCAGTTATAGTTTACTAAGAGTTTTGGAGTATAGATAGATGTGGAAAATATACGAATATTACGTAAAAAAATTGTCCAAAAAACCAAGTAGAAATATGACAAAGTATTTCCTTATTCCAAAAATTCATGTTATCAGCTCAGAGGAGGAATTCAAATATACACAAATTTTGCCGTAAGTTCCAACATTTTAAAACTGAAAGAATTCATAGTCTTGGAATCAGCCGTGTTCAACAGAAGAATCCTTCCATTACATTTCATATGTTCCCGTTACAAAGGATTGCAGGTGTCCCCAGTGATATTGAGCAATTTCTCCAATCATATCACAATCTTTAAAACGGTTGAATATCATATTATATTATAGGAATAAAAATGGCGACTACAGGGTCCTCGGGGGCAGGACGTGTTTTGAAAAACTTTTTTTTTTAAATTAGAAGTTAGAATTAAAAAACGCAAAATATTTTAACGTACCTAATTAGATAATTATTGATATATTATGTTCTCTCGAGCGTAAAGGTTCATTTTAAGTTAGTATAAAAATTAATTACGAAAACAAATAATTATGTAAGTATGTCAACTTCTTTTCGCTGTTAAATTGTGGTCCCTTTTACAAAAAACATTTTTTAACTGAGATAGGTAAAATCAATAAATTAACCGTTGTTTTTTGCATACTAGCAGTTAACCCGGCTTCATCCAAGTTTACACACTTTTTTTTTCCTGAAAACATTTGAAAAATACAAGAATAAAATACATGTTACCGGTTAGTGGCTGAGTTGCCTTCGCGTCTGGGTCATGAGTCCTCCATTACGACAAAAGAAACGTCTTCCGGGTACTGTGATGGTAGTAGGAGATTTTCAAATATTGTCAGGTTATTCGTAACCAGGGACTGTTTGTCTTTCTTAATATATATATATATATATATATAATTATGTACACATATATATAAATTTTTTTTATTACCCCAAAGCTCCGTAGATCATGATATAAACTAGAATTTGACCGGAAAATATTTCTATTAAATTTAAAAACATCATAATTTCGTGACCCCGGAAGACGTTGTTAAAATTTGACTAAACCATAATATAAAATAACACCGTTCAAAATTTGAAATCAGTCCAAGAGAACGAATAACCGTTTTTCATTCAAATCCGAAATTAAGTCCTACCCATAGCATAAAAATAATAATTTAGAAATAAGGCTTAGCTCTAATTATAACTTTACCAGTTTTTATTTTATTTACATTGAATTCAGAGCATTCACGGTCTTGTTTTTTTGATAAAATTTGTAAAGTTCTTCAGCTGTGTTCTTTTCAAGGAAATTAAAAGAAACTTTTTTTTTTCTTTTCAAAGTTTTTTTTTTTTTTAAATTTTATATAAATGAAATCGAATAATGTTATTGTATTGACTTATCGTAATATTAATATTATATTAACTTTTCAAAGATGTTCCTGTGTTTTTAAACAGGGAGATCAAGCAATTAACTTAATTTCATTTAAACCTCGAATCTGACATCAAATAAAATTCGTTGTAAGTAAATACTGTTAGCACCTTTATTTGCAGTGAACCTGTAGGTGGAAGGAATCTCATAATACGTATATACACGTATACGTACCGTTTCCGCCAGGTGTTACATTCAATATTCAACGGGACAAGTGATTTTGAATATGATCCATATAATATCTTGTATGTTCCACAGTTCAGGTATACGGACGGTACGAGAGGCATTATAGTGTTATAACTTCTTTACAATTCACTTTTTTGTGGATCAAACAAAAATAATGTTGATAGAAGAAAGTCACTTTTTGACTTGACATTATAATTTAAATGAAAAAATTCTTTGTTTTAAGCCACTTCACTATTTTTTTAAAAATTTTACGTAAATCAATTTTAATAATTTTATTATTAAGTTCTGCAAGTATTTTTAGTTGTTATTATTGTGACAACTGTTTCGGCGTTTAAGGCCATTTTCAAACTTTAAACGCCTTAAACGCCGAAATAGCTGTCACAACAATAACAACTAAAAATACTTGCAGAAATTAATAATAACATTATTAAATTTGATTTACATTAAATTTAAAAAAAAAATAAATGGAGTTCTACGAATTAAACACAAAAACAATTAATACACTTCACTTTATTTAATACTGCATTGTCGACCGGTTTCGGTTGAAATCAACCTTCTTCAGGGCCGTAAACATATAAACTAAATTAACGTTACGAGATATATTATAATGAATACAGCGAAAAGGGGGGAAAGAGACAGTATCTCAGAGCAGAACAGGACAGAGAATCAGAGAGGGGGCGGTAGAGGGGTAGGTAGAGGGGATTGTGAAGGGGGGAAAAAGAAAGGGAAAATTCTTAATATCTGACTTTTGTTAAATTTAATTATTTATTTATTATTTGATTTTGATATTTCTAATGTTTCTAAGTTATTAAGGCGCCAACCTATTCCGTTTTTTTATGTATTACTTGCAATCGGCAAATTTCGCCTATGTTCGGCAAATCTTGAAAAACCTGTACTTGTTAAACATCTAATTGTTATTTTATTAATGTTTCTCGCGGATTCACCTATATAAACTGCCGGGCAATCGTGCAGTTAAGTTTATAGATTCCAGAATGGTTTAATATCTTTTATTCGTCTTCACCATGAATTCGTTTGCCTAAGTTATTTATGATATGAAAAGTGGGTCTTATTTCTGATCAGAAACCGTTCGAAAATGTATTTTTTTTATTTTTTTTTTTATATGAATACCGCACAAGAGTCCCAAACTGCTCCCAACCATCTGGAGCCAGTGAGACTATGGCATTCCCAATTGGGGAATGTTGTGAGGCTGAAGGTATTGGGGAGGAGAAGGAGAAGGGGAGAGGAAGGTGGGGAAAAGGGGAAATACCTGGCTATTCAGATCTGGTCACCAAACACGACTAAAAGCCATTTCAAGCAACGTTTCAATTCTGAATGGTGGTCTTTCACCAGGGCGATACGGAGAGTATCTTCCACTCTGGAACGTGCGCAAATATACTATATATTATTTTTAAATGAATTGTGAAACAACACAAATTAATTAAATAAAAATTACTTGCGCACGCCGGGATTTGAACCCGCGACCTTCGGATTCGTAGTCGAGAGCCTTACCTCTCGACCATGGAGGCCGTCATATATATATATAAATATAATACAGTGGTAATTTAAGAGTTTCACTGCAAAGTTCATTGGTATTCTAAAATCATCATTATATTCGTGATTCAAATGCACGAATGTCCTATCAGTACAAACTGTGGGTACCTATCTTGATGAGTGGTATAGCAGAAATGTTCTTGAAAGTGAGCTCAGTAATCACGGGCGCATAATCCGATGAAGATAAAATTAGAAGAATTAAAAATAAATCATAGATATTGAACAGACCTATCTTCCTATCAAATTACAAATGTTCTCAAATCTAAATAAAAACCTTACTGAAAATCAAATATAACTATATTACACCCGTAAATTGCTTAGCTAGGCTAGCCGGTTAGTACTTACCTGAATTCATTAAATAGAAAAAGTTTTAAAATTCACGCATCGGTGCGCAAATGCGTCCACAGCCCACAACACTGTAAATAACTAGTAAGTATAAAAATAAATAAAAAAGGTCAATATCTATTAACGGGGAGACGGACGTTGGACAGTTATTATTTATAAATTCAAAATAATGATAATATTATTGTGCAATACGATAAACATGGTGTTTTCAAAGAGAAAAATATTTATTACGTTTTTTTTTTATTTGCATGGGCTTAGCATTTATCAAAATAAAATGAGAAATATTAAACATTTCTAACCGTTCTACGCATGTTTTACAAAAACATTTAAAAAGTTGAATATCCTTAAAAAATGCCGTGAAAGTTTTGCTTTAACTTGCCGTTGAGATAAATTAAAAAAAAAAGAACAGTGTGTAGTTTAAATTTTTCATGAACATTATGTCTCTTTAATGTTTTTAAAATAAAAAAAGTTAATACGGATTATAAATATTTGGTTAAGTTTATTTACAAACACGTAACGAGAAAGGATTAAAAATATTTTTCTCCGCTTTAAAAATTATATTCATATTTTAAATATTTTGTAAAACATACAATAGGACGGTCAGAAAAAGTAGTATTTATGATTAGATTTTGATAAATGGTAACCCTGTGTAAATTTATAAAATATTTAATAAATACGTTTGTATTTAAAAACATTATGTTTATCGTATTGCATAATAATACTATCAATATTTCGAAGTAATAAATAATTCCGCTCCGACGTCCCTCTCCCCCTTAAAAGCTTCTTACGCTTTGTAAGGTCATTTAATAAATATTTTCCAGTCCTAAAAATTATCCAGGCCAGTGCCAGGAATCTTCTAATAAATGTACCATCAATAGAAAAGGATGATAAAAGAGCAACTGTAAAACTATCATCTCTATACTTAAATTTTCTAATAAAACTGTGTTTATCTGAAGCAACCTGCCAGGTAAGTATGTTTTTCTGTATACGTTTGTACATAATTAGGTAAAGAATAGGAAGTGATATTTGTACAGCGCCCTCGAGGTGATTTTTCACAAAAAATGGCGCTATGAAAATCATCCAATTATTATTATTATTTAACTTTTATCGGAATAACTCATATTATCTTGAACATAATGTAAACAGATCTCAAATGAAATGCAAAACAGAATATATAAGATAAATAGGTAACGGTTCCATCCAGATTGCAAATAAATTGGGGAAGAATATAGCAGTCAAAGATAGCAGCCAAAAATACAGGAATTAAATGAAGGTGATTGAAGCATGATATTGATAAAAATGATGGAAATCGATAAGGTGGAATTATATAAATTATTTAGAGCGCTGGTCTGGGATAGACCAAGAGGTCCTTGGTTCGTTTACCACATGCGATCGTACCTTTTATTTTCTGTTTCGTATTGCATTTGAGATTTGTTTATCTTAAATGATTTAACAAATTTTTTTTTTGGAAATTTAATAATGTTAATATAAGTTCTGCAAGTACTTTAGTTTTTATTATTGTGAAAGCTGTTTCAGCGTTCAAGGCCATTTTCAAACTGTGGTTAATCCACATTGCGACGACTTACTAATGTGATTTTATTTACTCCCACCCAATTCTAATTTGGACGGTGTTGTAAGAGGAACGGCTGCGGCCTGTTTCATACAAAAGTTAATTTTAGATTTGAGGTCAAAATACTCGCCTAAGCCTAATGATTTTTTTGTTCATCAAAAATTATAGCAAATATCTAGTACGGATTAGAAGCAATATATATAAATAAAGAATTGATTTTTTGCGATTTTAGAGGCACTTTTAACAATTATTTGGGGCTAACTGTGATTAAAAAAAGTTTTACCCCTTTTACTTTGAAAATATAATGAAATATAAAATAAATAAAAAAAAATTAAGAAAATATTATAATAAGCATTACGGTGGACTTTAAATTAAATTAAAACGACCAATTTACGATGGAACACAAATTTGCCGTACATAATTTAAAATATCGACTCGAAAAATCCTTTTTTTTAAATGTTTTGTTTTCGTATTTTTATTTACGTAACATAGCAAATGTGATAATTTATTTAAAAAATACGTTAAACCCACAAATAGTTTTTTAAGTTGCCTATATAATTATGTAAATTGAATTTTTTTTACGGCATATACTTCATAATTTAAAATAAAAATAAATGAAAATACTTCTCATACGTACTACATATTTACTAAACCTTTAATTAAAAAATTAATCATTCAGTTCGGAAGAGTATTTTGGCGTCAAATCCAAAATTAAGTTATGTATGAAACAGCCGTTCCTCTTAACAACTTAAACTAAAATTCTTGCAGAACTTAATAATAACAAATAAATTTAATTACAGTATTTTTTTATAAATTAACCCGAGTTCTACCAATTAAACACCAAAACAATTAATATCTATGATGTCTATTTGCGTGGTTTTTTAAAATACTTAACATATTAATTAAAAATATTTAATTTTGCGAATTATCGCGAAAGCAACTGAATTCGATTGAAAGTCGAAGACACCCCGGGATTTTTATTTCACGAGTTGTGGGACAAGATGGATTAGAATAACGATATTTTTTCTCTGTTTATCCTATGGGGATATTGCATGATGGATAGTTAGCTTAATTTGATTTCAGATAAATTCGTATTGATAATTTAACGTTGTTCTAAGAATTAACCACACACTTCATTCATTTCACTGCCAAATAATATTGTAAACAAAACCTTAACTCCTTTATCGCCAATAGCACGATTTTTCAATATGCCGGATATTACAGAACGGAACAAAACGCATAAAACGTTTCATTCCTGCTGAAAACTGTTCCAAGTGGGACGCAATTTCCCTAGAAATGTGAATTCACTTAAACTTTCCACATTCAGATAAGGCTAATGGAAAATTAAATGCATATGACATGTGCTCTCTTAAAGAACGCCGTTACCACCGAGCTGCGGTCGTGTATTGCCTTTAAAAAGACGTCGGGTTCTGTAAATGTGGCATTTACTTCAAGTTAGTGAGGCAATTGCCGACCTGTTTAATTTTAGACATTTTAAAGATGTTTTTAAAACTTTTACCCATACAAACAATCGTCAAACACACTCGTTTTGAAATAAATACATCTGGTATAATGATAATTATCTATTTATTTTTTTGTTTTATTTATTATATTTTAGTAATTTGTACATTAAATTAATTAGATAATTAAGAAAGAACTGACGCGTGGTAGGGCTACTGTCCACCTGGAAGTCGAAATGACAACAGGCGGAGCTGTGTCCCTGCCCAGTCTTCAGCAAGAGATGCGGGAGCGAACTCTGACCGAATGGCAGACACGATGGGATAAGTCGAATACGGGAAGATGGACCTTCTCCTTCTTCTAACGCAATACTCGGTATGCCGAATTTTTTTTTCTTTTCTATAAAAACATTTGATATCGTTGACGAGAAAATTTAGCATCCAAAAAATAAGTCACTACACTCATTTCATAAATTTAACAGAAGAAAATCAGCTTTCTTCTTTGAAGTAACATGAATTACCGAAACATGCGACCAGGTACCATTTTCACCGCTTTTTCTTTTTGGGATTTCTAAGGTAATGAATTTATTTTTAACTCATTAGTTGATTTTTTCAATTTGACAAAAATATACTTCTTATTAATGGTACAATTTTTCATTTTCGACAAGAGTTTGTTGAAACTCGAAATATTCGAAGTAAGAAGGCAATTACAAGTATTAATTTAATGAACAATTTATTTATAGAAATTATCTCTTAAATAATCAAAATAAATACAAATGAATTGTTCATAATTACGGTCACGTAAAGGTCTAAATGAATGCACAGCTGACCCATTTCCTATTATCTTCAACTGCAGAATTATGAGTGTTGTGTGCAGCGATAATGGGGGATGCTATAACATCATGGAATGGTGGCCATCAGCCATTAAGCACTTTATATGGCAAGGGGACCTATGATGTTTTGTCACGAAGGGTGCATTGTGTTCATTATGGCAATATCGGGGTAATCTACAGTTTAAAAATACCTTAAACAAACATCGTTTTGTAGTTCAATGAAAATCTAAAAAATGCCTACTTAGTGACAATTGATATTTTTTTCACTTTAGTTGAAAACTAAATATATGTTATGGCCAGTGCATAAGACTCAAAAAAAGGAATATATTATAATGTATCCATCATTAGCTAGTGTTCCAGAATTGAAAAAAAATGTAAAATTGACATCGTTGCAGCCGAAAAAGGTTTTTTATAGGAAGGTTTTCAAGAATTATCAGTTTGCTGCTTTTCTCAACGCAACGGTTTGTTGAAAAATCACAATATTACAAATGTCGCATTAGGTGGATTTTTTTCACGGAATCACATTCTGGCCATCGTCCTTGTTATAAAATCGAAAACTGTTTCGAATCTATGCCATGACAAATCAAATATTGACCCCAACCAGGAAAACATATCCATAAAGTAAGTTTTTTTGACATATCTGGATCTCATTTTTGACATCATTCTTATTATAAAATCGAAAACCGTTTTTGATTCTATATATATAAACGGAGATATAAACAATTAAATCTAGTCCCCAAACTTTGAAATAACTATATGAGAATTTTTTTTTCTTCTACAACATCAATAATGAATTTTTTCACAATCTTAGAACTCTAGCACACTCAAATATCATGAGCGGCTCTGCTTATATAACATGATTTAAAGAAGTAGAATGAAAGCAACAAAATTGGGATCATAAAGTGTTTCGTTTTATTTATTTTTATAATTGAGTTAAAACGGTTCGTTTCTTGCTAAGGCAATGCGCAAAATAATAAATATTTACCATCATGATTATATGAATTTGTGATTAAGTGATGATATTCAAACTCTCTTTTTATTTCTTTATTGGATTAATTAATTTTACATTTTTTACAGAAATTTCATTATAAAGGTGGAGGTCCTCGTGCACATAAGATTTTTTTTTGGCTGCTTTTTATGCTGTGAATGATTACATCCTTTTTGAAAAACTAAACACGTAAAAAATATTGTTACATCGCAATTGTCAATGTATTAATAATGTTAAACTTTTACTTAAATTAACAGATTTCACTCAATCAATATTTATGGACAGACAAGTTTCATTAACTTGCAGGTTTACATATTACATGTTAAAACATTAAATCTATTTAAGGTATTCGAAAAACACCCTAGGTAATGTGTATGATATTATTCCCGTAATCAAACACTACATGAATTCGAGGAATGAGAATTGAAACACGAGGGTATAAATGCCATCACCGTAGCTAGGTGGTAAGTGCTGTCATCCATTAACGAGAGAAACGTTTACCTAAAATTTCATGTAGAATTAAAAGATTAGAGTTTGAGAGTTATTGTTTTTCGAAAACTTATAAATTTTCCTAATTACCCATACAGAATTTACAGATACGTCGTTCGTAGTATTTCCTATGTTAGTTGGCAACCTGCGAAGTGTACATTTTGGGTACTAACCGTTCATGATATTGATAGTACTTTTTCGGCGTAATTATTTGCATTGCTAATTGGAAGAATAATTTTTTCATTCCAAATAGTTATTTAGATAACTTTTTGCAAGGATTTAAAGACACAAATATTTGATGTTGGCACATATTTTTCAGAAGCGAAACAGGTGAAATAGCTTTATTTTGTTTATGTTTAATTCATGGAACTCTATTTAATTTTTTTAGAAATATTATCTAAATCAAACTTAATAATAAAGTTCAGCAAGTATTTTAGTTTATATTATTGTGACAGCTGTTTCGGCGTACACGGCCATTTTCAAACTCTTAAAAATATTTGAAAATGGTCTTGAACGCCATTTAGGGTAATTTTCTGTGACTGAGGGCAGAAAACATAGTCAATATAATAAAAACAAAAAAACTAAAATACGTACTTGCAAAACTTGATAATAAAATAATTAAATTCAATTGGCTTTAAATAAATAAAAAAATGTTAATAAAAAACATGTAAATGATGTTACAATCACAATCACAATTTTAATCATAATATATTGTTTACAGTTTAATCTGAGATTTGGATAAATGGGCTGCAAAATTTTAAGATTTTCAGGCTCCAAAATACCACGAAATTATTCAAAACGGTTAACGGCTAATGTGTTTTTATTTCATGCAATAAAAACAATTAGGTTCTAATAGCTGCTAGAATCCGCATTACAGTTTGGTACCCAAAAAACCAACAATAGACAATTAAACCTTATTATTTTAAAAAATAACTTTGACCTTTTAATTTCTTTTAAAACTCCACATAATTACTCTGATAATGACCTTCGCATCGTCCCTAATAGGGTGGCCATACCCATCGGGGTGGAATGTAAAATGTAAAAGTCGTGTAAAGACAGAGGAGTCAGGGGTCGTAGGTTGAGGTTGAAGGGAGGGTGGTTGGGGGTGGAGAGGTCAGGGGTGCCAACATTGCAAGGGGTGCACTATAAATCAGGGTTGAGAGGTCAATCTATGGTGTAGAACCTTATAAACTGCCATTTTCTGCGCCCGCTGTGGTTAAATTTGGAATTTCGTGCCTTTTTTTCTGAATTGAATTGAGCGTGTTTGCTCTTTCGGGCAAAAAGTGATTCTACCTATTTAGCCATTATTATGTTAAATGTTCTTAATGCAATATATTATTTAAACTAATTATATAAAGCCGCAATACTTGAAATGGCTTTAGCCGTGTTTGGTAACCAGATCTGAATAGCCAGGTACATTCCACCCCTTCCTTCTTCCCCATCTCCTTGGCCTGCTCAATACCTCCCGTCTCACAACATACACCAATTGGTGTTTTATTATATTAGTATCAAATTTATCAGTTTGTCGAAATGTGAAATACTCTCAAGATTACTTTGTTGAGAGACTGAAGGAAGTAGAGGGGACAAATAAGTTTTATTTATTTATTTAGATATACACAGTACAATGCATTACAAAGGTTTGGTAGATATTTTAAATTTACATAGTTTTAGTACCTTATCTTACAGTCATACAAAAGGATAGCATCCAAAAAATGTGGGAATTAATTAAAGATAATATTGATAGTTCTTAAATTGAGATGTGATATCGATAAAAATGACGGAGATACGTCAAGTGGCATTAGCTTGGTCGGTAGAACGCTAGTTCCAGATAGATCGAGAGGTCCTGGGTTCAAGTCCCAGATGCAAATGTTACCTTTTTGTATTCTGTGTATTTTTGGTTTCATATTTCATTTGAGATTTGTTAATATTATCTTCTATGATTAGATTAATTACAAAGAGGTTTATAAGCTTCAATAAGTTATTCCGATAAAACTGAATATTCATAACTAACCTGGCAAGAAAATAAAGTATCGTATAATAGTATACGACCTTCATTTATTTATGCTCGATTTAGCTATAAACTTAAAAAATAATACAACCATTATTTTATTTGTTAGAAATAAATTTATTATATAATTAAATATTTTAAAAATTATGGAATTATAAAAAATTCCATATACGTATAATTAGAATACTAAAGGAGGATTAAAGACTTTTTTATATTAAAGCGTATCAAACAAATACGGGCTATTTCTTTACCGCGGATATTGGAAATTATAATAATATACTGCTCTAATAATGAAATAGACATTTTTTATGACACAATTAACCAATTAAAAAAAAACTTTTAGCACTGATAATGTGATGATCCGCTTTATTTAGTATCACAACAGGTATAATATGTTTAAGACCTCTCTCTTCAATTATTATTTTTATAAACAATAATTATTAATCTAAAACACTCATCCAAATTGAAAAAACCTTCCGAGCAAAGATAAATGTCGCCGGCAGGACTCGAACCCGCACCCTTCTAACCTCTCTCTTCAATTTAATTCTTATTATCATTTATGCGGGATAATGTTTGTTTTTGTTTATTGTACTTATTGATTATTATTGCTATCTAAACATTCATGTATATAATATGTTTTAGATATATTATCTGTTTATGCACTAACAAAAATAAAAATAAAAAATCAAAATGAAAATAAATTATTAAAAAAAATTTTAAAAATAATAATTAAAATGAAATAAAAAAAATAATTAAATAAATAAAAAAAATTTAAAAAAAAAAAATTAAATTAAAAAAAAATTAAATTAAAAAAAAAATAAATAAATAAAAAAAAAATAAAAAAAATAAAAAAAATTAAAATAAAAATAAAAATAAAACAATATTAAAAATTAAATAAAATTAAATAAACTAAAATAAATAAAATAAAATAAAATAATTTAAAAAAATAAAAAAATAAAATAAAAAAAATAAAAATAAAATTATAAATTAAATAAAATTAAATAAAATAAAAAAATATTTAAAAAAAAAAATAAAAAAATAATAAAAAATAAATAAAAAAATAAAAAAAAATAAAATAAAATAAAATAAAATAAAATAAAATAAAATAAAATAAATGAAAATAAAAGAAATAAAAAAAAATAAATAATAAAATAAAAAAATAAAATTAAAAAAAATAAATTAAATTAAATAAAAAAAAATAAAAAAAAAAATAAAATAAAATGATACAAAATTAAATTAACTTAAATTAAATAAAATAAATTTATATAAAATAAAATAAAATAGAATAAAATAAAATTAAATTAAATTAAATTAAATTAAATAAAAATAAATAAATAAAAAAAAATTAAATTAAATAAAATGAAATAAAATAAAATGAAATAAAATTAAATAAAATAAATTTAAATAAGATAAAATAATTGGAATAAAATAAAATTAAATTAAATAAAAATAAATTAAAAAAATAAAAAATAAATAAAATTTAATAAAATAAATAAAATAAAAAAATCGAAAATAAAAAAATAAAAATTAAAAAATTAAAAATTAAAAAAAATAATAAAAAAAAAATTTTAAAATTAAATAAAATTAAAAAATTAAATAAAATTAAAAAATTAAATAAAATTAACTAAACTAAAAAAAAAAAATAAATAAATAAATAAAAAATAAAATTATAAATTAAATAAAATTAAATAAAATTAAATAAAATTAAATAAAATTAAATAAAATAAAATAAAGTAAAATAAAGTAAAGTAAAATAAATAAAATAAGGACAAGCTACACGTTTAGATATCATATAAAATGGTTAAAAAAAATCTAAAGCGCCGTTATAAATGTTATAAATGACCCCAAGGTCGCTTTTCATTTTCTAGTTAAAGTTGTAGCCCCTTTTTAAATAGATATGCTTTTAGACTTTCCTTAATGGTTTGTGTAAAACTTAAAACAGCACGTGTGGCAATAACGTAGTTTATAAAGGCTTCCCATTATATGATCACGAATAATGTCTTACAAGCTGAACACATTCGACGGTTATTTTTAGTCTGTCTCGATTATTTTGACGGCGTGTAAACCGAGTGAGAAAACTAAAGTGAACTTCACTTGGTAGTTATATTAAAGAAATAGTTGTCCCGACCAGTTGAGCTCGATCATGTTGCTAGTTGCTAGTTCCCGGTTGCTGGTTGCCAGTTGCTCCGTATTTGAGGGAGAATTGGAATCTACCGAACATCTTTACTAACCTCAATCTTCTTACAGGGATGCCTCAACTTTTCTCAAAAGCTAAAACTTTTAAATAATTTTAAACTGCATGTATTTACTATTTTATTTTAGAATAAATAACGACTGTAAAAATACAGAAGAGAAGAGACTCGATTCTTAATTTTAAAGGGCGTGGAATATCATTATAATATTTGCGGGTTATTCGTTAAAAAATCAATAAAAAATATTCTCAGATTCTCCCTACAGTCATGCATTTTGCTTTTGGTCCAAATAAATTTGAAACAATGGACAAAAAATCAAACTCATTAAGCAGTCTATTTTTTTTAATTAACTGCTAGCTCTGACGGTCTCCGTGGAATTATATTGCTATTAAATACGAATTCAGGGATTGCGGGTTCAAATCCCGGCTGCGCAAATAAAATGAATTGATTTTTTTTTGTTTTATTTTTTCGCATTTAGTTCATCGTGTTAAAAAAATATTATGTAGTTTATTTTTTCATAAGAAGCAATCATCCGGTGGTTTGGCATCATATTAAATAAAACACTTTTTTATAAACCACGAATTTATTGTATTTTCACCCCAACCGGTTTCGCTTTGACCAAGCTTCGTCAGAAAAAATATTATAACGAAAAAATATTTAAAAGATAATAATAATACTAAAGGAATAATAACTAAAGGATATCTAAAGAAGCTTGATCTAAGCGAAACCGGTTGTCATAAAAATACAATAAATCCGTGGTTTATTATCTTATTATTTATTTATAAGCGTTTGTTTTATTTGACATATAGTTTATTTGGGGCACGTTCCAGAGTTAAAGATACTCTCAGTATCGCCCCTATGAAAGAGCACCATTAAAAATCGAAACATTGCTTGAAATGTCTATAGATGTTTAAAAAGGGTGATGAAACTGAAATTTCAATCTATCGACCAATCTGCATCAATCTGCACTACCCAAAATCTTTGAATCTCATTTTCCCTAAAACATAAAATATATCACACACTAATAGAGGTAATAAATATCAAACAGCATGGCTTCATCAGAGGTATGAACTATAACAAATGTATTACTTTTACTTTTTCAAAACTAAATATGTTACGGAATTTTACAAGAAATAAAGAAGTTTAATGTATATACTCGTACACTGATTTCTTGAGGACCGTTGATAAAGTGTCGTACAAAGTACTTATTCTTAAACTTTGTGTCTTTGAAATTAGAGCAAATATGTATATAAACTGTTAAGTATTTAGTTTTCATATAAAACCTTGTTTACTAAAATAAAATCCCATAATAATGGATGAGAAACGAAATTTCACGGCTCACGTTCAACAAATTGTGATTAAGGGTATGACGATGAAGACTGAAGAAAATTCCTACGCATTCGTTTAACATCCCTTGTGAGAATGTGAATTACTCATCGTTAATGAATATTTTTAATATTCTAACATACGAAGGGGGACGAAAAATAAAAGACGTAATCTTTTTATAAAAATTATTATACTACAAATTTGGTTGTTCTGAAATCTCTCATTCAACCAATCTACAAATACCTAAATGAAAAACTAGACAAATATTAACATTTTACATAATATGTTTATCTCATTCCAACTATGGTTTACATTCTGCAATACAGAGTTTACGCTGACATTTGGTAGCAAATGAGTAATATAACTCATGGGATTGCTATGTAGCAACATATAAAATATAAAAAAAACGCTATTTAAATATTTAAACGACATGGAGATATTTTACAATAATTTAAAATTGTCAAACTCAAAAGAAGTATGAACAAGCAATTTCTACCTGGTTTATAAAATATTGTTAACAGCAATTTTATTATTTTAATTTTATTTTTATGAATATTTTTTAGTATTTTTATTAATATTTTTAGTATTTTTATTTCCGTCAATTTTGCAGATATTGGCAGAATACCTAATTTTTATATTTATATGTCCTGTTTCCTGTATTTTGTTAACTAATGTATTTCTTAATTTTATTGTTTCTCATTTTTTAAATATTATAATTTCTCAAAAAAGATATACTATTGTAACATTGTACGTGTAACAGTCCCACGAATCTTAAAAAAGTACATAAATACATACTTTTTTATCTCTTGTAAAATGTTGTGTTTTATTATTTTGTCTGTATGTTACTAAACCTGTAAATTAATTTATTTTATTTTCATGTTGTTCACATATATTTCATCGTTTTTACATTTTCATATATATTTTTTTATAACAACTCCACAAAGGAGGCTTTGAGAGAAATAATTTCTCTCAAGGCCAATATCTTTGGGGGTGTGAAGGGTCTTTTAGAGGATAGGAAGGAGTCAACCTGGGTCTTGAAGAAACCCATGTTGTAGGAGGAGGGAGGAAACATAGATGCCGACAGATCATTCTACAGCCGAGCTGTTGAATACAAGAATGAGTCGTAGAAGCGACCCATTCTCATGTGACAAATTTCAACCCTGTGCAAATGTTGAGCGTGCATTTGGCGTGTTTCCCGACTGTGCACCAGTGCCGAAGGGATCAATGACGCTAGTCCTCAGATCAGCTTCCATTAAAATACAGGTACAACAAGGACAGCATTTCCACCTGACGTCTGTGCTCCAAAGATTTCAATCCGTTTGAGATCCAATTCATATAAAAATTTAATTTGAAAACTTTGTAAAACCTACTAGATATTATGTACCAATAATTAGCAGTCCCACAATGAGTTGAATTGATAACTCATAGGAGTACAACATCGTTATGTCTTATTTAAAAAAATATATATATTTGTACATATATCCTTTTGGAATAATATATTTTTTAAAATGTCACCTATTTTTTGTAATTGTTTAATATTATAATAATGTGTAATATTATCATTATTTTCTTTTTTCTAATCCGCGGACCTAAAATAGCTCCATAAAAACAAAGGTTTTATTAACTTACAATAAACTATCTAACTACACATCACACCGTTTCTTCGTAGGGGTGGGAAGAGAGGGCAGACCGCCAAACAACTCGATCGTGGCATACACTTCTTGCTTCATTCACATTCATGCAACGTCTCATACATATCTTCTGTTATTCCGACTTCTGACATAACCCTGGCTTCTTTTTCCATTAACATTCGCGGCATGTATTCTCCTTACACTCTTTTCTTCGTGCATTCACTCTACATGCCCAAACCATCTAAGCGTCCCTTTTTTAATCGTGCTCATCACGCGTACTTCATCCTTGCATTCTTTACGAATCTCAATATTTTTCACAGGATCATACATGGTTTTACCACACAATAAACTCTCTGAACTTAATCATAATAGAACACGAAATTCGACGATAGGCAAGCAAAACCGAGGATCTCTATTATTCTCCATACTGAAGGTAAAACGGGAGTCTATTTGAACATCTTAGCAAACAAGCACAGGGTGGTAGGTACTATCTACGATAAAGTAGTATTCTCGCCATATTACCCATATCGGAAGGGATTTTCCTTTTATTTAATCTCTGACCCACTACACCATCGATTGGGAACCACTCCAAGGGAATATTTGCGGTGGCTTAAAGTAGAACCAACGCACAGTGTTGCAATCCTATACAAGGCTGGGCACAAAAGTAAATAAAAAATTGTCCCCCAAATAACATTCTTACAGGACGGATAACTTATGTTTTTATGTTATATATTGTTTTTTTTTAATGTTTTTATTTTGCATATTTTGTAACCTTGTCTGTAAATTTTATGTTTTAAAGAACAAGCCCCCGTTAGACAAACTACAAAAAAGTAGTTTATAGGGACTTTTTGAATTGTATTTTTTTCCTGTTGCATTAAATAAAAAAATGCGTGGCGTTTTAATAAACACCATGCATTTTTTTTTCTTTCTAAGAAATATTTTTTTCCATTAGCAATCACAGAAAACGATGTTGTTTGGCAAAGCTGAGCATCAGTAGTAAATATCTAGTTTTAGTGTTAGTGTTACTAATTAAAGCATATTACTTTATTTTGGTACTATAATTTTTGCTATCAATAATGTGGGTTTTCTTCACAAAATTCCCTTAACATAAGGTCCCTTTCATGATTATTTTGTATAACCTTTCACGATACAGACGAATCAAAAGTCAAATTGTTCTTTTAAGTATAAAATAAAGTTTTTCCAAACTCAATTCCATTTAAAGTTTCAATTCTTTAATTTTGTTCTTGCATTCTTGCTAACAACGGCTACAAAATTATCATCCAAAAATAATGTTTTTAACTTGGTTAGTAGCCTTCATAATAGAAAGTTTAAAAAAAAAAAACTAGATATTTACTACTGACGCTCATAATCTGCTTTGTTCAAGATGAACTTTTCCAATTAAAGAATGAATCGTGTCTAATGACCTTGTTCATCGTAACTGTAATTATTTATGGGGAAATACTTTTTGCTAATGAGCGCCGTGCATTAGTCATCTATCCGGAGGATTTTTTATTTTTTATGCCTCATTTTTCCCACGTAGCCTTGTGTAGGACCACATCACTGTGTGACGGTTGCGAGCAGGGGCTAAGCGGAAGAGTTTGCGGGGGCTAGACGGGGAAATCGCACGGGAAGAGCAGGGAAAGGAATAAGTACAGAGCAAACTCCAAGTATTTGGAGTGGTCATTAGGATGAAAGTCCTCCACAGGCAGACAGTTGCACAGGAGATATTTACCTAGCGGCGGATGGATGAGCGCAAGGCATTCTGGGACTTGCTGCACACGGGGTAAATTTGATTCTGAGCTAGCCGCGCACGTGATGCCTGCGATGTTCTTTTGTTATTCGTGACGTTCTTCCTTTTCCTCTTCTTCCGGATGTTTTTTGCTTATTAGATTAATGACGTCACTTCGCGTAGAACTTGGAATTCATGGATTACTTCGACAGCCACGAAACAGTAAACCAAGATAACTCGAGTTTGAAGTTTCATGCTCATCCGGCGTTTTGGTATCGATTGTTTTTCCCCTATTCAAGCAATACAAATATTTGTGATAAAATTAATTGATTTGATTTTCACCATTTATTGTATTTATTTTCATTATTTTGCATCAAAAAAAAAACGAAGAACTAATTTTTGAGTCAAATTACGTTTTCGACATAAGTACCCACAAATACAGAAATCTTGATTATTTTTTAATCAGAATGGCAAGATAGTACCTACGTAATAATAATAATAACAATAATAATTGGATGATTTGTATATCCCAGTTTTTGTGAAAAATCACCTTTATCTAATTATGAACAAACATATAGAGAAAAACATACTTACCTGGCAGATCGCTTCAGATGAACACAGTTTATTAGAAAATAATAAAGTATAAGAATATAATAAAATGAAAGTAAAGACACGATAGTTTTACAGTTGCTATTTTATCCTCCTTTTCTATTGATGTTGAATTTATTAGAAGATTGGTGGCACAAGAAGAGTTGGTATTTATTGAAATATTTATAATTTTGGGTCTGGAAAATATTTACAAAATTACCTTAAAAAGCGTAAGAAGCTTTTAATAGATATTAACATTTTTTACTTATTTTTACGCTTTTAGTTATTTACAGTGTTGTGGGCTGTGGACGCATTTGCGCCCCGATGCGTGAATTTTTAAACTTTTTTTATTTAATGACTTAAGGTAAGCACTAACCGGCTAGCCTAGCTAAGCAATTTACGGGTGCATTTCGTCAATTTATGGATACGATTGTCTGAAAAGATGAGTTTCAGGTTAAGTTCTGAATTCTGTCGAGTCTTTGATAATTCTTAAGTCGTGCGGCAGTTCATTCCAGGCTTTGGGTCCTGATACTCCGAATGCACGATCACCGAACTTAGTATTAGGTGTGCGGTTTAGTTCCTTCAACCTCCTTATAGCTGATGACGCTGCTGACCTAAGGGTGGACTGCCGTGAATTGGTATTTTCAGGAATACACAGTTCTGATAAGTAAGCCGGATACCATCCAGCAGAGATTAAACTGGATTCTTTCAGGACATTTGAGCCAGTGGAGATTTTTGAGATGCTCTGAAATGTGAGAATATTTAGATACGCCGGTGATGAGTCTTGCTGCAGCGTTGATATATGTATATACGTGGGTATATGACTATGCATGACTTCGAATGTTGTAAGAAATGTGTGCCAATACAAGATGAGAGGTGGTATATCCCCTCTGCCCACCGCTCCGGAGAAACGGCGTAGTTTGTTCTTAAGACATAATAATTTTTTTTCTGAATATTGGCTCTCAGATACTAAACTAAGGTATAGTTTTCAAAGGGCATAAACTTATCGCATCGTGGGTAAATCTAACTGACTTCTTGCCTAACTTCGCTACTGAACTTCATAGTTTGATATCCGCTTCCTGCTGCTCGTTTAAATTCCACTTTAACGTGAAAGCACATCTCCATTGCGAAATGTTACATTCAACATAAAGAGATTTCGACCACAGATTGACGTATGCATAATTAAATTGACGGCAAGTAGTGGTAGATAGATATGTGGGCAAATTTGAAAGGAGTCTGACGGTAGTTACGTATCGAATGACTTTAAAATATGAATTGAATTTATTTATTTACGCCCATTACAGCCTTTTACATGGAAATTTAGAAATAATATTGAAAAAGTACATATGTATTATAATAGATAATATAAAACAAACGGCATAATTTGACGATTTTATCCAAAGTTAAATAGTTTCAAATAACCTAGCTCTAGCCTATATGTCAACAACATCAAAGTATTTGTTCCCCAGATGTTGAATCCGTCGCATAGAGGAAAAATATTGCGACGCTGAAGTTGAATTGTCACAATAAAATGGTTGGTACTCTTGTCCTACCATATACAAGAAAAGCAATTAAATATAGCAGTTCATGATATAAAACATTGAATTAACAATCTCAAATAAACATGTTAAATCGCAAATATTTTTTCTAAATTTAATGAATAAAGTAGGTAATCGTACTCTATGCATTCTCTAGGAATACCAAATGAAATTGAAGTTCATTTTTTAAAACCAAAAAGACTGACGTATTCTATAACACATTTACTATGTTTTTTTTCTTTCTTAATAAAATGTGATGCATCCACCATATATTATTATATTACTTTAATTACCAATAATAAATAATGTACACTCTTCTTCCATCCACAAGCAAATGCTTCTAACGGAAGAATAGTATAAATTCTATACATAAAACCTGTATTATATCATGTAAATCCCAAAATATCTGGAAAAAAAACCTTGACTCTGTGCAGAAACGGGCGGTCCGTTTGATAGATTCGCCTATCTTAACAAATGGGTTGCAATCTTTGGAGCACAAACGTCGGGTGGGAATGCTGTCCTTGTTCTACCGGTATTTTAATGGAAGATGCTCCGAGGAACTAGCGTCATTGATCCCTTCGGCACCGGTGCATAGTCGGGAACACGCCAAACGCGCGCCCAACATTTGCACACGGTTGACATTTGTCACATGAGAACGGGTCGCTTCTACGACTCGTTCTTGTGTTCAACAGCTCGGCTGTGGAATGATCTGCCGGCCTCTGTGTTTCCTCCATCCTATAACATGGGTCTCTTCAAGACCCAAGTTCACTCTTCCTATCCTCTAAAAGATCCTCCACACAGCATCCCCAAAGATGATATAGGCCTTGAGGGAAATTATTTCCTCCTTGGTCTCCTGTGTGGAGTTACTGTAAAAAAAAATGTTATAAATAGTTTAACTAATAAATTAATCTAAATATATATATATATATATATATTATTTTTTTCTCTTTCGAAAGTATAGCCTTTAGGCCCAACTCGCAAACGAAATATTCTATCGATACAATTTCAAAGTAGGAAGGCAATTCTTTTTACATCTGTGGAATTATTGTTATGATCAGTTTCCGTGGAAAACAATAACGACTTGAATCCCTACAAAAATTGGAAAGATTGATTGAAATGAACGTGTGTTCAGACGAAGACATATAAAATGATGTTTTGTTAATATTACGCGGGTAGAAATTAATTTGTAAATGATTCACTTAAATTCATATATTCCTGACGATGAAAGCATCGCTTTCGAAACATGTAGATAGCAATGTATATTTATAAAGTGGTGAATATTAAGAATATATTTAAATTTATTTATTAATAATGACACCACAAAGTGAATCCCAATCGTTTGAAGAAATTAATTTATTTAGAACATTCGTTTATCGAAGAAAAAAGCAAATAATTTATCAGTTTTCAAAATAAATTTAAATACAATAATATATTGTATTTTTAAGGCATGTTCTAGAGGAGTTTTTCATAAGGGCGATAGTGTCGCCCTGGTGAAAAACCATAATTCAGAATCAAAATGTTGCTTCAAATGATTATCCGTATTTGGTGACCAGATTTAAATAGCTATATAATTACCGACCGTCCTCTTCTTCATATCCTTTCCCCCATCACCCCTTCAGTCGCACAACATAGCCCTACATAAAACTTCAGTCCCATGGGCTCCGGATAGTTGCGACAAAAAAAATCAGGTTTCAAGGATTCGAATAATTTGGTAACAAAACATGGAAAGTGATATCCGAAACTTACTTTTGGAGCCCTAAAAGCCATTTTAGGTTTCTATTCCTATACAAACGCATATAATTCTAGTTCCCAATAGAAGAACTAGATCTGATAAACATCTAAACGTCTAATAACATCTACCGGCACCGTGCAGTGCGGACACGAACAGTGACAGACACGGCAGAGAAAGGAGAATGTATTCACAGATAAGGTAAGCATCTAATATTGCCGTGCCTGCAACTTTACGTGTCTGCACTGAGCGGTGCTGGTAGATGTGAATCGAACTTTAGCCTCCCTCAACACCAATTCAAAGCAAAACTCCATCTGTCGCGCATCACAGACTTTCAACATACACCGCCCATATTATTAACTATCCACCACACTCCAAAGTCACACAGGCGATCTTTCGATTGTTTGTAACTGCAGATACTCAATACATGATATCCGGAAAGTTATAATACAAGGCGGGAAACTGGTAAATCTACATCATTACTGTTTATATTCTAAAAATCAGTTTATTTGAATATTTTTATTAGATATATTAAGTTTTTTTTCATATCCACCTTTTTTATCGTTATATTTATTATTTATGTTATGTTTCTATAAAAAAACCAAATCGGGGGTAATAAAGGTTTGCTGTATTGTATACACGCTTCACAACTGTTCGTGTTGTACAACGTCATAATAATTATAAACCTATTACCCATCCATTGCGCTGTAATGGGATACTTACATAGTTTCTAACCTTCTTTTATTCTAATGTTATTATATTATATACTAAACCACTTGTTATACTATTTTATATAACCTGCAGTTATGATGTAACCACAGGTAAAACTGTTATTCATTACGCTGTAACTACTTACTTATATTGTACCTACTTACTTCTTTTCCATTCTAATTGTTATTTTATATACTATATTATTATACTCTTTTACACAACTATGTGATTAAGGTATTACCATGTAAAATCCTGCTAAGCATGAATAAATAAATAAATATTTTTAGTCGATTATGTGGTATAACTTATTTTTAATTAGTTTTCGAATAATTCGAAGTTAAAATTTGTCTTATCAAATACAAATTCTTCAGGTGCTATAGGATTACTATCAGCTGTTTACTATATTTTGAATCCGTCGAAGAATACACCGGCTTCAAAAAAAATTTAAAACATTAGTTGCCAAAAAAATCGAAATTCCAGATCGAAAAAAAAAAAATTCCATCCGATTTAAATAACCTGTTACGTAACTATGTAATATTTCCTTATTTTTAAATCACTACAATAACATAATATACATGGTGTCCGGAAATCCTTAGTACAAGCGGGAAACTAGGGAATCTACATCACATTTTGAGTCGATTTTGTGGAACATTTTTTTTTTATTTCAATTTTTTTTTAATAAATTGAGTCCGAGTTTAGATTTTTTTTTAAATCTGTTGCTACGGGTTTTGTTTGTACAAAATGTTTAATGTATTTTAAAATGTATACATTAGCTCAAGTGGAAACCTGTAAATGGTCAAATATATAAAATGGTTAAAATTATACATAATTTTTTTTAAATGGAAACTGTTGATCTCCCAAATAAATGAAAAAAATAAAAATTTATCCGGTATTTTGTAAATTCTATATCATCAATGTTAAATCTCATTTCCGCTAATGAAAATGACAAAATAGTTCCTTTTCAAATAATATTTCCCTCAGCGGATGTCGCTACCTGCGGCAATTCGGCGGGACCTTTGTGACGATACCTTTTCGCATTCAAATTGGCACCCGTGGAACGGCCGGGAAAACGGCTAAAGATTGAAAGGGAAAACAGTTAGAGTTAATAAATGCCCCGCATTTATTTTTATCGGGGGTCTCTACTGTTTGGTAATAATGGCCCCGGAGCGTGGTCAAAAGCTGAGACGGGGTGGAGAAGGATTCAGAAAGTAGGCTGGGAAATTTGTAACACTTTGTGAAAAATTTCGGTCTTACGATTTTTTGTTTGGTTACTCGTTTTGTATTTATTTTAACCCAATGTTATAATGTAAATTTTTATTGAATTACAGAATTGAGGCTTCTAAACCCCATTCTAATATATTTTTAATTCTTAAAGATAATTTTAAAAACTCTCAAAATGAAACATGCAACCGAAAAGACAAAGAAAAGATAAAGATGACGGTAGCAACATGGACTCTACCCCAGGACCTAGCGGTCTATCCGAAACCTTGCGCCGTAATCCACTAAGCTACAGTTTTCCTACTTCGATTTCTAAGAACTGGTAATATTATTTTTAGTTTATTCCTATATATTTTTGATAATGGAAAAAGTTAACGGATGTCCCATATAAATAAAAAACCGGCTAGTTATATCCGAGACAGTATCTAAAAATTACAAATAAATTCGGATAGAATATTGTAGTCATGATAGAAGGTAGCATCCAAAAATATTTAAGAATTAAATAAACATTGCTTATTGAACTCCTTTTTAGTGTACGGGAACAGAATGTTAAAAAGCTTCGGCACATACATGTAGAAATTTTTTTTCTTCTTTTGGTAGTTTGGGGATATATTGAGTAATGTTAAAATAATACACAAATCTAAAAGCTTGTGAAAAGGTGGTGTTTCAGACTTTGAATCTATGTAGCTAATAAAATACCACTCAAGAGATGGCATTTTTTAATTGAACTTCTTTATCTGACCGAGTGTCCACGAGTAATAACATACTAGGTTTGAACATTAGAGCACATAAATATGTGACCCAACTCAATTATTTGTTTATTTACTGGAAATGCTCACATTCAAACATTATGATACATAGATGAAATACAAAAATATTCTGGTTCGTCATCCCAAAAAAGACAAAATGGAAAATATCTGTCATAATCATAATACCAAAGCAGATCAAATAGACAAGCTAAACGTACCTGCTTGTGATACTACCTTTGGACAAAGAATCTCTGAATTTTTAACTGTAAAGTTATACAGCAAATTCTCACCTAGTATCAAACAAATTAATTCAAGCAATAAGTCCAGCTAAACTTGGCTTAAGGAATTAACAGAAGAAGAACTGGGTAGTATTTTTAAATCAATGTCATAGAAATGACTGAAAATACCCTACAAACCTTCAAGTTCAAATATAGAAGTCGCTGAAAACCCCCTTATTCAAAATCTAGTTCGCCTCAGCACAGGATCTCCTAGTGAGGAGGACTATGAAAAAAATTCTATTATATACATGTATTTTTTTATATGTATGCCTTACCTTACTTCTGAAAATATCAAAATTGCATAGAAGTTTAAAAAAAAAAACCGGCAATCAGAAGGGGCAGGTTCGAGTCCTGTCGGTGACATTTATCTTTTCTCGGAAGGTTTTTTCAATTTGGATGAGTGTTTCAGGCTAATAATTATTGTTTATAAAAAAAACATAGCTCGCAGATAAGAACTTGCAAGACAAATCAAAAGGAAACATATCATTTAACATAGAATGCCTCAATGTTTTAGTTTTTATTTTACATATCAAAGTAGTCAACTATTTAACAGCACTCATTACCATTTAATACTATAACAATAGATGGATGCGATATGCGATGAATACGTAAACTTTTTTTTAAATGTGAGTACCGTACGAAAGTCGCAACTGCTCCCAACAGTCCGAAGCCAACGGGACTATAGCTTAGGAAAGAGGAAGGTTGGGAAGTACCTGGCTGTTCAGATCTGGTCACCAAACACGTCTAAAGTCATTTCAAGTGTTACGATTCTGATTAGTGGTCTTTCACCAGAGCGATACTTAGGATATTCATTCACCCAAATAAGACCAAAGGCAATAAAATCATATTCTAATATAGTACCATATACAAAATAGTTAACAGACAATGAATAGATAATATTCGCTGGAAATACCGATGTCGCCACTGACCTAGCACTTTTTGATTCTAGCCCATTTATCAGGCTTTTTGTCTCTCTTACCCTGCCTGACATCGTATATCGCCATTTCATTTGATCTAAATAAAAATTTCATAATGATCAAACTATTTCCTATATTTGAAATTAAAGCAAATAATGGTCAGACTGTAGATCACGAAACACGCCCACCTCGCAATTCTTGTTTTATGATTTGTTCTGTGTCTACAGACAATCTCACTAACGGGTATTTACGCCTATCAAAGCCCCATTCCGTGGAAACAGTTAGTTACTCATTAATTAGCTCAAAAATCAATAACCCAATTTCACCAAAATCACCGCGGATCCGTCTCATCTCCTACTACGACCTCATTTAGCAGTCTAGCCATATTACTGCACCAGTATGTTTGACTGGATATATTTGCGTTCAATAATCGCTCGTTCATCTAGGCTAAATCTACTGGATAAGCAAATTTGAAAGCATCAACACGGGTTTGATCCGCTCTCATGGAAAGATACATTGCAGCTCTAATTTTTCAAGACGATTTTCCTCCATTCAGTTAATTTTTCGGTTGTAAACACCACAAAATATTCGATTACTCGTAGCTTCCTTCGTTGGGGAATTATATGCCGTTGTAAAAATGTTGATATGGAAAGTAGATATTGTCATTTGACAGTTGCTAATCGTTGTGCCATCTTCTATCGGGAAACAGCAACCATTTATATTTTTTAAATTTTTTAAGGGAAACTATATCGCTACCCGGTTGGGTAACGTTGTAAGGCAGGTTAAAGAAGGGGCTGTCGGAAGAGGTTTGTTAATGCGAGCCTTGAAGGGGCCTGGATTAAATGTAATTAAAAACAAGTCGATGAAACGACCCGTTCTCACAAATCCAACATCATCTGCGAACGGGAGTTTCACGCACGTACACCTGCACGGAGGAAATCGACGCTGCTAGCTCCTTCGAGCATGCTCCATTTAAATATCTGTAGAACAGACTCAGCATAGCTACCTACATTGCGTCTGTGCATCAGTGATAGCAATCGGTCTATTAACAACGAATTTTCAATCAGACTAGCCGGCCTCCTGTGCACAGAATCAAGCAAGTTCATCAAGTGTTTAGAAGCTCCAGCCAAAGGTGACTTCTAAATTCAACTGTTGGACGTACTTGAGATTTGTATAGGATGACTTCTGAAGAATCGGCTAGCCTTTACATGATGCAGTATTAGAGACGACTATTTAGGACTAGTCAGTGATTTTCTTAGTGATCGTGAGATGTAGGTACGTAATTGCCTTTCATATTTCAAATACCACGGCATACATGACCAAAGACAAAGTTATTTCACTCTAAATAGTGTTCTTTAATCAGCATCTTACAGTTTTGTATTTTTTTAAGCTTCTCCAGAATATTGTCTACCATTCAACTCTAAGGTTGTTTCCAAAAAGTTGCTCAAACATCTTCAATAGTGTACAAAAATAATATTTTAAAAATGTGCCTATCCATTTTCAAACTTTTCATAGCGGACCCCTTTTACTAAGTGACTGTTATCCACATAAAAATATGAGTAAATCGAACAGCACAATTGCTATATCAAACTTGCCTAAAATTAATATTCGAGCTGGTTATGCCTTCGACCCGAGTCACAAAATCCCAAGCATTGTCACTGGTTAGATTTCTACTGTTTGTAAGTAGTTAATACCTTTTATTGAAGGGTAGAAATTTGTGAATGGGGTCTATGTGTCTATTATGACAGGGTTGTAGACTTAAGGGTCCTGATCCTTAAAGGATATGATAGGAAATGAGGCATTTAATGTTGCCGTCTACCGATATTACGACAGACAGGAGTCACAAGTATTTTTTGGACCTTGGACCCTTTAATTCGGGGTAATTTTGATTTTGTTTAAAATTTTATCGGTTGAGGGGTTGTTTTCAATAAAATGGTTGTAATTTAGTCAGAATTTTAAGGTGCCAATTAAATGGCCATAACCCATTAAAACCTAACGTAAACGGTTTACAGTGGCGTGTAGTCCCATTTTTTTCCGAAGCTTTAACGAATTTCATTTTATTCCCATGCGCAAGTGAGATATTTTATTGTGAATATTATTATTATTTATGTTTTATTAATTTCTAATATTAATTAGTAATAAAATTTAAATATAAAACATTTTATATAGAGAGTATGTAAGTATAATGCACATTATTATAACACAGGTATAAAGTCACAGTATTCAGAGTCCTCCTCAGTAGGGAGAACTGTTCTGAGGCGGCCTGCACTTTTTTACTAAATATCCATTTGACTTAAATTATCTTTATACAGTTTACAAGTGCATAATCACTCAGTTCTCTGAGCCATGTTTTGACATTGTCTTTAAAGATATTCATTTCTGTAATTCTTTTTTGTTTGATTCAGTAAGGCATTATACGCAGCATGAAGTTTAACCGTTAGAGCGCGTCCCAGCGCCATCGCGCTGAAAGCTTTAGTTATAGCACTGTAATGTTCAGTTGTAGTCCTTGGAAGAGCACGTGTTTAATTTGAGCATAGTTTATTGCGGTTGGCGCGTGTCTTGATAACTATATTTATTGTTTAACCTGTTAAAATAAATAGACTCTAATGTAATTCGATATTTTTCACGTCGGAAGTTAGTTCTATTGCGGATGATCATAATATATCAACTATTATAGCGGCACTACGGACGACGATACCTTTGTTACCATAAATTAATGTGTGCAGCAAAGCAAAGAGATATCCAATCTCATATGCGCTCGCTGTAAAAAGGGACTACATGGACCACAGGAAAACACATTTGTGAAGTGAAGTAATCTTGTATTTTTGTATTATTTAATATTTTTTGTAGTTGTAAATGTGTATTTTTTTTTATTAGAAGTACAATATTCGTAAAAATTCATTATTTACTTCTATAATTTCAAAAAAACATTATTATAATTGATTGATGATTGTTCGCGTTATTGCATTTTTATTGAAAACCATTTTTTTTTATTTAAAAACACAGAATATCTGTAGCAATTTATATCCATACTTGCAAAATAAGCATAACACTAAAAGGGTTAATATTCCTCTATCCAAAAGATGTATTAAATGATGTCCTTATTGTATGAACTGCCGTTAGAAAACTTAGCCATTTTCACAATAAAGGAGATATGTACGTCAAAGCCTCGCAAAGACTCCACCTATATTGAAAGAAGTATACGTATACGTTCCTAAATACATAAGTATACTCGCGGAAGATCCCATGCACTATTTTATGCTCCGAAAGCGAAAACTTCGGCTATCCAGAACACGCCAATCTGCAGAGCGACTAAACAGCTCTACAATGCTGCATTGACCGATGAGTTTTTTTAATGTTACTTACAGACAGTTTTGCAACTATCTTTGACCTATGTGACAAAATAGTTGTAAAGATACCCCCATGACTTTTTTTGTATATTTGATACAGATTATCATCTTTGGTATTGTTTAAATCATTAATTTAAATATGTTCACTTAGTTGTGCTATTTGCTTTTTAAAATGCTGATATGTATATAATATACATTACCATTTTTCATTTAACGCAATGCCTTCATGGTCGAGGGGTGAGGCTCTCGACTACGAATCCGAAGATTGCGGGTCAAATCCCGGAGTGCGCAAGTAATTTTTATATAATTAATTTGTGTTGTTTTACATTTTAATTCATTTTAAAATAATATACAGTATATTTGCGCACGTTCCAGAATGGAAGATACTTTCAGTATCGCCCCAGTGAAAGACTTGAAACATTGCTTGAAATGGCTTTTAGCCGTGTTTGGCGACCAGATCTGAATAGCCAGGTATTTCCTCTCCTTCCTTTTCCCCTTCTCCTTCCCCTCCCCAATACCTTAAGCCTCACAACATTCCCCAATTGGAGATGCCATAGTCTCTCACGGGCTCCAGACGGTCGGGAGCAGTCGGAACTCTTGTGCGGAATTCATATACAAATAAAAATTCTTTTGTGGAGATTATATAAAAAAAAAGTATTTCATAAAAACTCTCTACAAGTATGGAGCGAAAACCTTTTCAAACCGGACACAAAATTGGGATGCACTTAAAAAGCCATGAAACCCATGCTATGTTTTTCCTTACAAGATAGAAAGACACAGGTACGATCATGTACTTTTTTGCAAAAAATATCATGATATTAATCATCCAAAAAAGGGATATGCTTGACACATGGCACGACTAACAAATTAAAACATCGTCGGATGACGTCCGTGGTTGAGAGAGAAATATAGATGTCGCCCACATATGATATGGATTAACGATCAGAAATAGTTGCCATAGTCGATCACCTCGCATTGGTGAAAGCTACAAAGAATGTGCAAGACAGAAACATTTGAAGGAGGTCTCTATCAAAAGCTTGACCCCAGAAACCTCTTGAAAAAGAATACTAGTAAGTGAATTATTGAAAACTGAGAAAATATTTATGAGTTTGTGTATTTAGGAAGTATTTTTACGAGAAATGGAAAGGCTTATAGGGATATTGAAAGGAGAGTATTTGCAGGAAATTCTATTAATAGGGTACTGAACGCAATTGACAGTAATAAAATGTACCTAAAGAAACGAAGTTAGCAGTCCACGATGGAGTACTGAAACCAACCCTAATATATGATAGTGAGGCATGGAACTAGCAGATGAAAGTAGACTGATTGCTGTAGAACTCTTTAAAACTGTGTATGACCGTGTTTAAATGAGGTGATCGTGAAAGAGTGCAAGGCTGGTGTAGTCGTAATAATTAAGATCAAGAAAGGGATGATTAGATGGTTTAGCCATGTAAAGTGAATAAACGAGGAAAGGAATATAAGGAATATGTATGAGGTGAAAGTTAATGGTAGAAGAAGTCGGAGGCGCTCGAGAAAGACATGGCACAATCAAGTGAATCAAATTCTTGAGTCGGGTCCTGTCAAGAATTAGAATAACAGAATAGTATTTATGAGATGATATATGAATGTGACTGAAGCAAGCAGTGTGTACTGAGACTAAGTTACGTAGCGGTCTATCCTCCCTGTCTTCCCCTAACGTTAAACGGTGTAATGGTTATTTAGTTAGAATTGATGTAACTTTTACCTGTGGCGAATATTTAATAAATCCTATCACCAAACACTAAACGAAGAACTTTATAGTTTTCACATCGTATGATTGTAAAAATATTTAACATATTTGTACGGAAATCTGTTGTTTTTTATTCAAATGTGTGATATTCAATGCCTACTCCGTAAAGAAATAATAGTTTGTAAGAGTTAGTTACAGCAATTCGGCAATAGTCGGAAGTATAAAAACTTATATTTATATATTTTCATGAAACTAACGGAAGTATCCGGCGTTGCTCGGGGCTATGTATTGTTTGCAGTAAAGTTTTGGGGTTGTGATGTGTTAGCCCTACCCGTAAACGGAATTTATTTCTCTTATTTTGAATGTCAAGTATGCAAAATTTTATCAAGAAGTACCAAAATTCTACTATAATGGGTGAGTAAAGGGGATGGGGTGGTTTTTCGAAATCTCACGTAAACAGCGACCTTCCTCTTGTTTTTAATATTAAGTGCTCAATATTGCATCAAACTTGGAATAAAACTGTAGATTCGTATAAACACAAATAAACAGACACTCTTTTTTATGTAACATATAGATAGATAGATACGGCAAACCCTAATTAGATTTCTAGGTTTTACTTGTAACAGAGAAAAACTAATGGTATTTATTTGTCTGCCCGTCCTTGGCGACCCCTGTCCAGATAATTGGACACGAACAGTTATTAGTAGAGGAACGTGACTGTCATTCTAAATTACTATCATAGCCACCCCTGCATACATTTTCCTTATGTAGCCATTTTTAATCAACCACCGTTAATAAATAATGAAAACAGATAATGCGGGGTCGGTGCAAAGCGCTTTGGCCGGAAACGCCATATTCATATTAGGTAGAGCCTTATTAGGTGTACAAAGCTTTTTAAATAATTTCCGATGAAATTTCTTTATCAATTTTTTGAAAAATACATGCTTTCACTTTATCCCTCCGCTACAGAGAAAAACGCGAGGTTGATAAATGGGTGACAGTTCTAACCCATTGAGTTATTCAGTCAATCTAGGCACAACGTGCTCGGCCAATGCGTACAAACATTTTTAACACAATACCAATAAAAGTCAAACTGATGCCTGCTCTCAACACAGGTTATCCTAGTGAGACAGGCACAGTACCATATCCCTTTTATTACATTAAGATTGTATAGTTGAATAAATAAATAATTCAATAAACTAAAAAATACATAAACGAAAAAACTTACTCTAAATATTCGTTTTTTAACGTTTTTAAATGTAATAATAACTATTATCGTTCAATTAAAAAAAAGGTTCATTCATAAGAAGTTTCTAATACGTAATTATTATAATGCGTGATAGCTTTTTCCCCTTCAGAACGCATTATTAAACTAGGGATTGATAATTTTATTTATTTATTTATAAGAGACAACTGATGAATAGCTTTTAAAAAATATATAAATACAAGCAAAGGTGTAAAAACATAGTTAAGCCGAATTAAGCTAAAGTTGGTTAGAGACAGGAGTTTTATTTAACAAGACACTAAGGAAGAGCTGTAAGGTGTAATAATGCGTTCGGAAGGCGAAACAGCTATCACGCGTAATAATAATTGCCTAGCATAATTTTTTTCATGAATAAACCTCTTTACTAATTGAATGTTAACAGTAATTATTAATATATAAATATCAACATGTTTCAGAAGTGAGGCTTCCATCATCAGGATACACAGTATACTGAGAAATAATGACAAAAATAGACAAAGAATAAATATTTAAAAAAAAAGTAAGATTAGACAATTTACAAACATAAACAAAAATGAATAATAAGGGATGAAAGTAGATAAGTAATTAATAAAAATGTTTAAAAATTAAGAAAAAAAAACGTAACTTTGCTTTTCTATTTCTTTTCGGTTTCGTATTTCATTCTAGAGTTGTTAATTTTATCTTCAATGATTAAAATATATAACATTGAAGTTTATAAGCTTCAATAAGTTATTCCAAAAAATTAAAAGAAAAAATCATTTAAATTCATTATCAATTCATTTAAATACGAATTACAATAACGATATCAGAGAATGAACTTATGTCAATGTTGTTTTTAATGGAAATTTCAAAGAATCAATAGCTTGAATGATCTATAAAATGCGAGTACCTGAGTATAACCTCTCGTCAAAATTTCATATCGGAAAATTTTCCACTTTTCGAGCAAACATAGGTAAGATTTGGTTAGGTTCGGTGAGGTTGGTTTAGGTGAGGTTTGTTTCGGTTTATTTTGGGTATATTAATTAAGGTTAAAATTACCGTTCCGTAAAAAAAATATATCGGTGGAGTTTTTAGTAATCAAGCTTTTAGTAGAACAAGTAAAAATATATCTAATACTTGATATAATTTTATGTTGAAGGCAAAACTTAGGTTAACGAGGATTGCAAGTTAATATTCTCAAGCAAGC
Organism: Halesus radiatus; assembly: GCA_022606495.2. Classification (NCBI taxonomy): domain Eukaryota; kingdom Metazoa; phylum Arthropoda; class Insecta; order Trichoptera; family Limnephilidae; genus Halesus; species Halesus radiatus. The sequence goes on from JAHDVE020012446.1 coordinate 209,742, forward strand.
GAAGTAATGCAATATTTTAGATTTTATATAATAAAGTGTTTCCACGTTAGAGTTTTAGTATCAACACTAATACTACCCGGGAGCGTGAAAGCAGATAGGTGTATATTGAATCCAATTTAACGCAAACTACGTATTAAAGTTTATGACTTTGAAACGTTGCAATATGTGCATGCTTTTATGAAATTTTATGAGAAAAACGCGATGTTTACGTTGGGTTATATGTTGGATATCTTAATTAATTGGTAGCGTGGGTAGTTAATCACATCGTTGATGGATGGTTATTTTAGTATTATAGACCAAATATATTAAATATTAAGTATAATATAGACCAAGTATATTATATATTAAATATGTTATAAACCAAGTATATTATATATTAAGTATATTATAGACCAAGTATAATATATATTAAATATATTATGGATCAAGTATATTATACATTAAGTATATTATAGACTAATTATATTATATATCAAGTATATTATAGACCAAGTATATTATATATTAAATATATTATAGACCAAGTATATCGTACATTAAGTATATTAAAAACCAAATATATTATATATTAAGTATATGATAGACCAAGTATATTGTATATTTATTATAGACCAAGTATATTATATATTAAGTATATTATAGACCAAGTATGTATATTATATATAAGTATATTATAGTACAGTATAGACAAAGCCGTATTTAGTTTCTATAATTTAACTGCATCTCTTTATATGGTCTATAAATAATGTGTAATGATAGCCTGTCCAAAAAGAGAAAATAAATGTAAAAAAAAAAAAAACTTCATAGAATAGATGTTATGTAAGAATAATATAAGAAGAGGAAGAAATATTTGTACAGCGCCCTTTTGTTATAGAATAATAATAATAATAATAATCGGATGATTTTTGTAGCGCCGTTTTTGTGAAAAATCACCTCAAGGGCGCTGTTTACCCCGTCTTCTTTGAAAATGTAATGAAATATAAAATTATTAAAATAAGCATTATAGTGGAATTTAAATTAAATTAAAAACGACAAATTTACTTTGGAACACAAATTTGCTGTAGATAATTTAAAATATCGACCGGAAAAAACATGTGTTTTTTTTAAATGCCTTGTTTTTGTATTTTTATTCACCTAATCGTATTTGCATAGCAAACGTGATAATTAAAAAAAAATACAATAAACCGCAAATAATTTTCTATGTTCCCTATAAAATTATGAAAATTATATAATTCATAATTTAAAACAAAAATAAATAAAATACTTCTCATACGTACTAGATATTTACTAATCCTTTAATTAAAAAATATATATATCATTCCGTTCGGATAGGTATTTTGGACTCAAATTCGACTAGATTTCGGTGTATCGTGGAGCCTCCGTCTCAAGATACACCGAAGAATGATTAGGAAATCTAGATCCCTGAGCTAGTCGCTTCTTCTTCTTTTAAGTTTTGGTTGGTTGTGTTGTTAACTATTGCAGTATGTGGTCGTCTGTGGAATGCATGGATTGGGGTTGAATAGTTTTAATCCGGTACTACCTTATCTCCACTTACTATTAATTTTTGTGTATTTTTATAATTGCTCTTATGTCATTGTTTTTTCAGTATACTTTATAGCCTGACGAGGGAATCATTGCTTTCGATACATGTTGATATTCATTTATTAAATAGAAGTTTATACAAAATATCTCATAAACATTTAAATAATAACCCTTTAACAATCTTCACTTCCTTATTCTGATGAAAAACTCACTCATGCAACGTTTTTAACTTCGCCTGTAATATTTTGATTTTGAAGGTTACTATCTTACTTAAACGCAGTCGATATGTAAGGTACTTTATGCAAACTATTCCATTCCTTTCCTTTCTGCATTCCATCATTCAATTACTTCCTTCCTTTCTGTTATCACTCGCACGCACATTCCGTATTGCATTAATATGCTATGATAATTCAGGCTTTATTGTTATTATAAACGAATGATTAACACTCTTAAGTAACGAATGGGTTGCAATTTTTAATTTCCTCTTTAATTATGGATAACTTAACTAGTAGAGGAATGAACCAACAACGCTTGGGTGGGAACCCCGTTTAACCAAACGTTTTCCGTTCCCTTTAAAAGGGATGTGATACAAGCAACAAGCATTCTTTACTGCTTAAAAGTTAATGAACCGGGCCTCTTAAAGATCAGTATTAAAAAATACTTTTCAACAACCTTCTTCTTTACCCGCATCATATTGTCATTTAACCGGGTGGAAATATATGTACTGACACAATTTTTAAGTTCTGCAAGTATTTTAGTTGTTTTTATTATTGTGACAGCTGTTATTGGAGTTCAAAACCATTTTCAAACTGTGGTCAGGCCACATTGAGACGACTTCCTTATATGACATTATTTACCCCAATCCAATTGTAATTTTTGTTTCTGTTTGAAATGATTTAATAATATTTTCGGTAAAAACCGATATTTTATAATTGTGATAGTTAAAATTCTCTATTCCGTGAGGAATTTAAGTTTATATTTGTTATCCCCGCTTTTAATGATGGGAGGTTTTTCTTAATTGTTTTATAATAAAGTGAATGGTATATACGACTAAGTCAGTGATTTTAAATTATTTCGTTATCTAACAACAAAAACATATACATAATATATTAATCTGACGGCCTCCATGGTCGAGGGGTAAGGCTCTCGACTACGAATTCGAAGGTCGCGGGTTCAAATCCCGGCGTGCGCAAGTAAATTTTATTTAATTAATTTGTGCTGTTTCACAATTAATTAATTCAAAATAATATACAGTATATTTGCGCACGATTCAGAGTGGAAGATACTCTCAGTATCGCCCTGGTGAAAGACCACCATTCAGTGAAATGGCTTTTAACCGTGTTTCGTGACCAGATCCGAATAGCCAGGTATTTCCCCACCTTCCTCTTTCCCTTCTCCTTCCCCTCCCCAATACCTTCAGCCTCACAACATTTCCCAATTGGGAATGCCATAGTATCACTGGCTCCAGACGGTTGGGAGCTGTTGGGACTCTTGCGCGGTATACATATAAAAAAAAATTAATATTGGTAAAAACTTCTTCCTTCTTTTGGCGCTCATCACATTTTTTAAATTTAATCGTATAAAAGTATGTGTCTAGCATTTCCATCATTATTTACATGTAGAATATGATATATATGTATGTACGAGTATATTATCCTCAAACCGATCAGAGGCATACAAATGCAGCTGTGATGTATCATACTCGTATACAAACTCGCCCCACTGCTGTTCAATATCAGGCTTCTGAGTTTTCAAGTTCTGATTTTGTAAATAGTAACATTTTGTACATAATTTATTCTATAATGTAAATATGTTAGTTGTAAGCCTTTGTCACTAGTTTTAAGTTACTAGCTACAGGCCTTAGTTGTAAGTCGCTAGCTATATTAGTCTTAGATGTAAGTCACTAATTATAAGTCTGAATTAGGTAGTTTCTAGTTATAAATCTTAGCTGAAAGCCATTAGTGATAAACCTTAGATGTAAAGTGATAGATAGATAAACTATGTTGTATAGTACCCTTGTGTTGATTTTCTCACAAAAACGGCTATATATAAATAATAGATTTATTATTGGCTAATCCCAAAAATACTCATATAAAAAGAATTATACATATATTTTTTTTCTTTGTCTTTTGGGAGACCAGCATTTTACATAAAAAATAAAGTATAATAAAAAAGTGATATAAATTTTACCATTTACAGGATTCCACTTGGGTATTATATATGAATAAATCTATTGATTTTCTAAGAAATCGAAATATAATTATAAAGGTAATTATACAAAATAACGAAGAAATATAAATTTAAAAGTTTCATGTAATGGGATCTGGAAAGGAAGAGGGTAGCGGGGAGGGTTCGATCTAGTTGAAATGTATGTGTGTGATTTTATATTAATAAAAGAACAAGAAAAATAGTTTATATATATACGTGAATAAGAACGTTAATAGACTGATGGTTGTATGAGGTGAGTAGGTATCTGAAGTTATAAAGGCTCGATTGATCGCCGGTGTGACTTTAAGTGTAGTGTAGAGTTAAAGCTGTCAAATTGTGAGTAGTGCGTGTTAAAAATGTGTGATGCCCGATGGATGAAAGAGTTTTGATCACAATATATTGTTTGTGTTTCGTGAATATACGGAGTGGAAAATAGAAAAATGTTCTTATTTTATTTATGGACGTTATATTCGGATCATTTATTCGTTTGTTTTTCTGTAGTTGTTCCAGTAAATTTAATATAAGATCTTTAATTTCCATATGTAAGAGTTCAGGCTCATTTTTTTTTTAAACGGGACGTGATTATTCACTAAGAGATGTTCTGCGAATTTTAAAACAGTGTTTTTTGTTGTCGTTTTTTTTTTATTTTTTTAGCATCGAATATGTTCTTTGAATCTAATTGAAAAAGCGCTACTTATTTTTCCTTTGTAGGTAGTTACATTGCCCTAATATGAGATACATATTTGTACATAACCGAGATTCAAATGTTTAGGTAGAGTACTAGATAGGTATAAAAAGACTTCCTCAAATTTATTAATTAATCATAAATCCAATTAAGCCTCACAACAAATTATATTTGAGGATAATAATGCTAACATGTAGCCGAGTTTAAAACCCTCTTATATTTTCTTATCTCGACATTAACTAATTACCGTTCACAATAAAGGAAGGTAGACGGAGGGCGCTCATATTTAACTGTCCCAATTTTCTAATTTGAATGGCTCTTATGGTTAAATGTAATTAACAATGGCGCAGTGGGAGAATATCAAGGCAAAGGTTTGTTTGTGGCCCCGATCCCACAAAGTGGAAAGTAATTCGGCATATGGAGTGCCTAGATGCGGCCTTGCGTGTCAAGGTCTATTCCATAATAATTAATTAAAATTGCAACGCAAAGTCTTTTCACAGATTCTGATATGAAACATCATTTGTAAAATGAAAAATAGGTAAGGTTAATTTTTCCAATGAAAAATGTATAAATTTTGTTTGAAGAGTTTTATTAACTATGTACATTTGTTACTTATTTTTATTCCTGTACTACCGGTTTCAATTTTTTCGATATCTAGGGGTGGAGGGGGGGGGGGGTACACGGTTGGAACAGTCAAAATTACAAGGAAACGTGGTTGACTAAGGTAATTTACAGGGTGCTATTATTTTAAATGAATTTAAAAATTTGTATTCACTACTTTATTAATATATACTTATCAACATGTTTCAAAAGCGAAGCTTTCCTCATCAGGAATATACAGAACACAGTATATTCCTGATAAGGAATGCTTTGCTTTTGGAACACCTTTCGAAATATGTATACGAGTATATTAATAAAGTGGTGATTGCAAAGTAATTTTTAATTCATTTATTAATAATGACGCCACAAAGGGAATACAAATCTTTTGCTATTATTTTGTTTACTAAATTAATTTTAGATTAAAGTTTAATAATTTTAGTTTCTAAGGCGCACAGTTCAAAATTTATATTAATATTATTAATGTTTTAACTTACTTTTATTTTTATTGACGCTATGATTAATTTAAGTTAGTTTTAATAACGCTAGTGAATAAATAACACGGACGTGTCGAAACCGGTAGCACAGTAATAAAATTAAATAATTAAATAACAAATGGATATGGCGGATTAAACTCTTGAAACAAAATGTGTAGAAATTATTACGTAGTTAATGCTCAAGAAATACAAACAAAATAGCACAAAATCATAGTTTACGCCTTCACTGGTGTTCGTTCCAAAATACAACATTGTTTTACAAAATAAGGTAGTAATATGAAAATGAAGCTTTCTCAAAAGTTTATTATTTTAAATAATATTGGAATACAACATTTTTCCAATAGAACGATTAAAATAAATTGAGATACTTCAACTTCTGCCCTGATATATTATCATGAGCACAATTTCTTAACACCCGCTGCTATTAGAATTGAAATTAAAACATTTTTAAACTCTATTGCAGTAGTTTTGAAAACCTTTAATTCATTATTGTAATTTATATCGTTTAGTGGTACATGTAATAGTCTATGGACTAGAGAATGGAATACCAACAGTTTGGGTGAAATGTGTCTTGAGGAGCTGTGAATGATATTATCACTATATGTTGGTTTCCTGTATATTGAAAATTCTAATTTGTTATTAACGATTTTAATTCCTATATCTAAAAAAATGATTTTATCTCCTCCTATCTCCATCGTGAATTGGATTGACTTATTGATTTGATTTATTTCTTTGATGAAGATATCTAACTGTCTCTGCATACCGGTCCATACGATCAAAAACTACCAGTCTGAAAATGTCCGTAATAGGATGAAACCGGTCCCGGTGAAAATAAATAAGTGGAACAAAGTAAAAAAGTGTTTTAATTTCAATTCTAATACAATGTAATTCCACCACGAATTAACAGTTCAAAAACTAGACTCATTGAAACCCACTGCTATGTTATTATGTTTAGAGTTATAATACTTTGTTATTGTTAATTTTCATTAGTTTACAATAGGTATATTTATTTATAGTAGCTAATTTGATGTGTTATATAATTGAAAAATAATCAGGTTCTAGTTATTAGAATTATTGACAAAAATGTTATAATTGAATTATTCAAGTATTTTATTTTTTAAGTATAGTCACGACGTAATTATGAGGTGATGTAAATTTATTTCTTCTCATTTGTTTATAAAAACCATGAATTGTTTATACTAACATGCCTCACCTTCAAAATGCCCTTTATTTAAAATAATTACGTAACTGATTTACACATGTATATAGAAAAGGTTCTTTGTTGCCATTTAAAACGTTAGTAAGCACTAGTTCAACGGCAATTGACGTAAAAAGAAAAATAAATGAAAAGTTGATTTGGCTGATTTTGAGTATTAATCTAACAACGCAATAATAAACAATATCGCATCTTGCCCCATTAATGGACAGTTACTGTAATTTTGTAACTATTGTGTTACATGTTAATGTCATGGAAAATCACTCGCAAACTGGAAATAATTGCGTTGACCTAGAAACAGTGAAAATTGGTTTAAATCGTCCTTCTATTACATATAATAATGTATTTGTATCAAAGTCACAGCATTCGGTCTCATTCGTGTGTTTCTAGCCAAAATATTGTCGAAAAAATGTTATTTCTCTTGTGTTTTACGTTGGTTTGTGTGGAATCATTTGTCAACTGTCAGCTCTTCTGACGTGTAAATAAATAGGAATTATCCTAAGGCATCCGTGATTCCACGTGGGCTATGTGGTTCTCCACCATATACGGTACACATGTATGATATTATATGCCAGTAATGGTGAAAAGATTGATGGAACGAACATTGGTACTTACTAACTGTGGCATCATAGCGGCTTGCATGTTTTAATGAAGGAAATTGTATCATTAGAAAAAAAAGGTTCTCTTTTATGAGAAATATGACATGTAAAATAGGGTAATCATTTTATGGCGAAGCTTTCAGTTAAAACACTATTTCGATTATTCTATACTACGAATCGGCTTACATTATGAATACCAAAAAAAATGCTTTAGATAAAATTAATATTTTCCTAGAAATTCTCTTGATACGATTTAAAATAAATTTCTTAACTACGTTGTAAAAAATATAAGGCTAAACTACATTTTTTTCAATAGAAAATTATGAACATAAGAAACAAGTTTTTAAAAATACTGTTTTATAGCTAAGATTATTTGTGAAAGATTCCCTTGTTTATTTTTCTTTCTTACAAAATTCTTAACAAAATAACTTAAAATACCCGCTTTTTCGTTTACAAGAAAACATTTCTAGACTGCGCTTGTCAAGCGAATTTTATTCGTATTACCTATATTCGTGGTGACATAAGATACACAGCTCATAGGAAATATTTTTGGCTTGTATATTTCTCTTAAACAAGTCAGTAAAGTTGCGTTCTAATTGTATTGATAATTGATATATTTTATATTCAAGTTCAAGCATTTTATAGTGCATTCAATTATTTTTTTTGCGAAAATTGTCATTTTCGTGCATTTTATATATTTTCGCCCCACTAATATAAGTAATACTTTTTTTTAACATACACGTTTAATAATTTAAATAATAAAATGAATGACGTGATGGGAACCTACATTTTTTTGTTTTTTTATATGAATACCTCACAAGAGTCCCAACTGCTCCCAACCGTCTGGAGCCAGTGAGACGAAGGGGAAGGAGAAGGGGAAGAGGAAGGTTGGGAATACCTGGCTATTCAGATCTGGTCACCAAACACGGCTAAAAGCCATTTCAAGCAACGTTTCAATTCTGAATGGTGGTCTTTCACCAGGGCGATAATGAGAGTATCTTCCACTCTGGAACGTGCGCAAATATACTATATATTATTTTTAAATTAATTAATTGTGAAACAACACAAATTAATTAAATTAAAATTACTTGCGCACGCCGGGGTTTGAACCCACGACCTTCGGATTCGTAGTCGAGAGCCTTACCCCTCGACCATGGAGGCCGTCAGGGCGATAATGAGAGTATCTTCCACTCTGGAACGTGCGCAAATATACTCTATATTATTTTTAAATGAATTAATTGTGAAACAACAGAAATTAATTAAATAAAATAAAAAACATGGGCGCTGCCTGTGGAAGGTAATATGAATTAAATGTAACGGTAAATATACTAACGCAATTATGAGAATTAAAGCAATAACGCTCGAATATATAATAATAATAATACCTTTATTGTAATTAAATTAAACTATAACTAAAATACTTGTATAATATAATAATGTAAGTGTACAGTGATTTATAAAGTAAAATAGAAAATAATATAATAACAGTTATAGTTGAAGTTACACATAACCCGCCTCACTAGGCTAGCCTGTGTTGACGCAGTAATTTTACAAATTATTTTATTGTATAATTTGAAAATACCTATGAATATACACTTATATTGAGATATGCTTCGTAAATTTTTGAATCGATAATTTCGAAATACATAAATTTTCGCCTACAATGGAATTTCATGTTATTTAAAAATGTACCATATTAATTTAAGCATGCTCGGGACATACATTTTTGAATTTTTGAAAAATACCTAAAATATAAGCGGTCAAAATGTTGATAATCTCGCCGGTCGGCCGATAAACGTGTGACGTCATGGTTTCCAAAATGACTGGTGCTGTTATAGATATCATAGGTGCGGCAGTACCCGTTACTACCATTCAAATTGTGAACCGTCCGGAGCCAGTGGGACGATGGCATCTCCATTTTGGGTATGTTTTGTTGCTGAAGGAAGTGGGGTGGGGAAGAAATTGGCGAAGATGAAGATTGAAAGTAACTGACTATTCAGATCTGGTCACCAAACATTATTTATTTCAAGTAACGTTTCGATTCTAAATAGTGATCTATCACCACGGTAATACTGAGAGTATCTACCACTCTATACTAGGTTCAGCTTAAGAACGATCTGGTACAGTTCCAAATTCGGTTTCTACTGCGCATGCCCACCCCCTCGCATGCGTTTCATCACCTGCGCATGGCTGCAGCGGCAATGTGACTACGCCCATACACGCGTTTCTGAAATATCAGCTAAATAATACCGTGTGATAAAATTGATTCTCAGTAAAAATTGTAAAGAATAAAAGAGGACAGATAGGCGATAATCATGTGTTTTATAGCTGTTCGAAATGTAACAATAACAATAACGATTTTTCTTGTAAAATATAGATAAATTCTGTCCTGTATAAAATTTCAAATTTTTGGTGTTGATCAGTTTTATTTTAGAGGTGGTACACAAACCTCAACGAACAATGATAGTAAATATTGTGCCAGAGTATTTGAATTATGTTTGTTTGACATATTATTGGTATGACTCGAGGATTATAATCATTATGATGATGATTCATTGGCGTTCGACATTAATGAATCATCATAATGAATTGTGTTTGTAGGTAGATAATAAGAACAGAATTTAATAAAGTAATTTAATTAATTAATATAAATACTGGATTTGAATATATTAGCGTGGATACCGAGTCGCAGAAAAAGTAGTGGGGGGAAAGGGCACGACATGCGCAATCACAGGTTGTTCTTAAGTTGGGTACAGAATAAGTATCTCCATTAATGGGTGGCTTCCCACCGCAAGACTATTTTGAACCTTTCGATATCAAACAGTTAATACATTTGATTTACTATAAAGAAAATTAAAAAAAAAAACACACAATTAATTCGTTTTTTAAATACATTGTTACACCTTTTCTTTATTCTTCTGGCGTTCTCGCTTATTTGAGAATAGCAATCAGGACCTTTTTGTACCCGAAACAACTCAGCATAAATAATTTCACCTCAAAATTAAGATTAATAGTTAATAGAAGAATGCACATCAAAAGAGAAATATACATCAGTCTCATAAAGCAGCGATTAAAAACGGTTTAGATTAAATGTCTTATATGGAGGCAATTCAAAAATGAAATCACTTGCTATCATCTAATTCCCACTATGATATTATTATTCCAAACCAAAAAAAAACACGAAAACTTATTCAAACCTTTAACAATCCAATGTTTTTTATTCCCCATCGTACAGTAGGAGCAATAAAAGTGGACCCTTTTCTAGATTTTTTTTTTATTTCGATATAGCGTAAGTACAAGGTCCTGTAGGACTCGAAGGAATCAATTACAAGGATCATCGGTTCTATTTGAACAGCTGGGGCTTTCCCAAAGGAAGCTTTCGCAGAATATAACCTACTTCTTTATTCGGGCATCTCGTTGGGGAGATCTTTGATAACTAGGAAAGTGATTGATTTATTAGTATTTGAAAAAGCAGTTCCCACGAATTAGATGGAAATGGATATGAAAATTGGTTTATATATAATCTATTGGATTGTTGCATAAGTTTGAAGCAACTTAAATAAAATATATTTGTTTTTATACAAACAAAAAAAAAATACAAATTATTTCGCAATGTAAGCGTAGTGACTAAGATTAAGATTGGGGTGTTTGGAATATTTGAACATGTAGAGGGGATGAACGGAGAAAAGGAAAAACGGAAAAGAGACCCGGGATGACGTGAACGTGAATGACTAAATTCTTACGTATCTTGTCATATCGATCGGGAGTTCACCACTTAACCATTTCGAATTTGAGAGCCTTCACAAAAGAAGAAAATTAATTGATTTTACTATGTTTTACAAAATTGTTAATAATCTAGTTGATAGTAACTTAGTGAGTAAGATCACACTATACGTTAGACCCAGATGAAGAAGAAATTTTGATTTGTTCTGGAGAGACATACGGCCGAATAATGTGGAATATCATAATTTTATACCAAAAACGTCAAGATTTAACAATAAAATAAGTAAACAACACAACATTGACATTTTCTCAATTTCCATAAATGCATTAAAAATCTCAATACATGAAGACATAGCTGATAATTTTTTTTATGTCTTCATTAATAAAAATACAATACGAAATTCGATTTAAAGCAAGTAAAATCTTTGAACCCTTTTTTATGACATTATTTTGACTGCCACATTTTTAACATCTTCGTTTGTTTGGCCATCGTGCAAACAACAAATATCGTTATTGCACTGTCTTTGACCGCACCGAGTTTCAGTGAGATAGTTAAATAAACATTGTTATTTGTAACTAAATAACCAATAAACTTTATAGCGTACACCATGCATGTTGTAAACACATTTATTAGAGATATTTACACGCCGATTGCATGTATATATATAATATATTATGTGTGATGCTTTTATGTAAATATTTTGATTGTGTTTCTAGTAAAAAATAAAAATAAAAAGACAGAAGAAGTCTGAGACACGCGAGGATTACATGGCACAACAAAGCGAATATTTTGAAGTTCATATTCATTTAAATTATGAAGCCCCGCATAAAGAATTTTTATGTACGTATTATAAAATTCCCTTGAAGACTTGACGTTTTTTTATTTGTAGTTAATCTCTATATAGATGTCTAATTAAAAAAATTATTATATGAAATCCCCTCGATAGAATAAAAGGATGCTCCAAAGAACATAAATAACACGTGAAGTTCTTTTATTTTACGTATTATTGATATGAAAAAAAAACATCGTTCCTTTAAATGCTACTTAAGTCAGTAATCTGAAGATTTTTTGCTGTATTCTATTTATTATTTATAGTAGCGAACTCCCTCTCTCTTCCGTATTAACATATCTCCTTCTCAAACAATGTTCAGTTCCCGCTTGGATGGTATTGCTAGATCTTAACTATAAAACAAAAAATATGTTTTGTATGGTGCATCGAAAACTCTTGAATGGCTTGCATTGTGATTTTGAAAATTTGACAGCTGTATATGTGTAAATACTCGAATACGTCTACAGTATCTACGAAAAATATCCGTTTAACAATTAAAACCATATTCCACCGTATTTATCGATCGTTAATACGATAAAAAGTGTTTAAAAACGAGTGAAGCTAGTAAAGTGTATCGGACAAAAATATGCACAATCCAATGGCATATTTTCTCATGTATCTGTCACAGAACCAAATAAGTAGTGTGTAAAGCTGGAATGCCACAGATTTACGGCACTACAGTGTTACAGTATACAGCCTCTACAGCCTCCACAGCCTCCTACAGTTCCATGAATCAATGTCCCTTTTGGCACCAGGCCCGTTACACCCGGACTGAGGGCACGCTGCCAGTGAAACAGTTATAAAACCCGTGTTTATTTCAGTCCAGAAGTTGCATACGGACGTTAGCCCCGCTAACTGCAGCACGAATTGAAATAATCAGTTATTTTAGGCTGGAAATGTTGGCATCATAACGTTGAGTGAATTTCAGAAAGGTTTACATAATTAACTTAAAATTTAAACGAAATAATTCTTTGTTTTTAGACACTTTATTATATTTATACATTCGACCGGTTTCAGTTGAACTCAACCCTTCTTCACAATCGTAAACATATACACTAAATTAACAGTCAGAGATACATCATAATGAAGACATTGAAAGGGGGAGACAAAAAAAGAGACACTACATAGAAGTGGAACAGAACAGAGCATCAGGGAGAGGCCCATAGAGGAGTAGATAGAGGGATAGGGGTAAGAAAGGGAATATCCTTAAAATCGAACTATTGATTAAATCTTTTTTTATACATGAATACAGCACAAGAGCCCCAACTGCTCCCAAACGTCTGAAGCCAGTGAGACTATGGCATCCAAAATTGTGGAATGTTGTGAGGCTTAAAGTAATGGGGAGGGGAAGGAGAAAGAAAGAGGAAGGTGGGGAAATACATGGCTATTCAGATCTGGTCACCAAACACGGCTAAAAGCCATATCAAACAACGTTTTCAATTCTGAATAGTGGTCTTTCACCAGGGTGATACTGAAAGTATTCTCCACTCTGGAACGTGCGCAAATATACTTATATTATTTTTAAATTAACTAATTGTGAAACAGCACAAAATAGAATTTATTTCCGCACGCCGGGATTTGAATCCGCGACCTTCGGATTCGTAGTAGAGAGCCTTACCCCTCGACCATGGAGCCCGTCAGGCCGGAAATCTAATTGATTATTTAAAATTTGATAATTACTATTTTTTATAATTTCTTCAAAGGATCGGTATTCACTTTGTGGCATCATTATTAAAAAATGAATTCAAAATTACATTGTAATCACCACTTTATTAATATATATATATCAACATGTTTCGAAAGCGATATATTCCTGTATGAATCTGTATATTCCTGATGAAGAAAGCATGACGGGTGTATTAATCCGACATCATATCATAGTAGAACAGAATAGAGCATCAGGGAGGCGGTAGAGAGATAGGGGATAGGAGAAATGAAATAAAAAACATATATGAATTATAAATTACTTTGTAATCACCACTTTATTAATATGTACGAGTACATATCAACGTGTTTCGAAAGCGATGCTTCATATTCTGTATATTCGTGATGAAGAAACATATTAATAAAGTGGTTATTACAAAATAATTCATTTATAATTGATTTTTTTTTAAATTTCCCCTATCCTCTACCCCTCTACCGCCTCTCCGGTGCTCTGTCCTGTTCTATTCTGATATGATGTCGGATTAAAACACCTTTCACTCTTGGACACACTAACCCTTAGATTCCCACCCACCCCTCAAATGTTTTTCCTTTCTATAAATTCCTGTCTTTCCCTTCCTTAAAAAAATTATCTGCACTCCCAAATTATCCCCAAAGATGATACAGAACCTAAGGGAAATTATTTTTCTCATGACATCCTGTGTTGGGTTAATATATATTATTCGAACGTTTACTACTGGACCGAGTCGGACCCAGCATGGAAACTAATGACAACCAAATGGGTTTCAAAAAGCAGACCTCTACAGATGCAGCCATATTTACTGTGAAAAGAACACTAGAATACTATAGAAATAAGAAAACCACCTCATACGCATGTTTCCTTGACCTGAGTAAGGCCTTCGACAGGGTTTCTCACCCGTTGTTATGGGCTAAACTCAGAGATAGAGGAATATCATCGGAGCTGATACACATCCTTGACTTGTGGCACAGACAGCTGGAAAACCTAGTAAGGTGGAAAGATGGTCTTTCCGAACCTTTCCTCCTAAAGAGCGGCGTCAGACAGGGTGGATGCATGTCCCCGATATTGTTCAACCTTTACATGGACGAACTAACTGAAAGGCTAAACAATGCAAGGGTAGGCTGCCACATTGGAGGACAGTGTTTGAACAACATCAGTTATGCGGACGACATGGTAGTAATGGCACCGTCTATAAGAGGGCTGCGCATTCTCCTGAAGATCTGCGAAGAGTTTGCTGAAGAAACAAACATGTCTTATAACCCCAATAAAACAGCTCTGTTGGTCATAAGATATAGACAAGGCCCGACTAGTATTCCTGCAGCTACCCTGAACGGTGTGATCCTGAAGGTGACTGAAGAAACCAAATACCTAAGACACATAATCACCAGTACTCTGATGGATGATGAAGACATTGATAGGCAAAGACGAGCTCTCAGCGTAAAATCGAATATGCTCAGTAGAAGATTTCGCCTTGTAGTACCGCTGTGAAAAGGACTCTATTCCTTGCCTTCTGCGCAACGTTGTACACCTGCGAACTCTGGGCAAACTACAAAAAGACTAGTATGGAAAGACTTCGCGTACAGTACAATAACGCCTTCCGCATAATGTTTGGCCTCCCCAGATACTGCAGTGCTTCCAGTATGTTCACGGAGGGGCGAGTTTCCGGTTTTGCAGCCCTTATAAGATCCAGGGTGGCTGGAATGAAGGAAAGAATAAACAGCTCCAGGAATATCCTCATCATAGAAGCCCGCCTCAGTCCAGCCTCCAGCATCGACGCATACTGGACAAATATATTGGCCCCTCACAATATAAATGCCGCAGCACCCTTAAGGAGTTATCCTACTCTTATTTAGTTAAATTATTATTTTTCTTTATTTATTTATTTTTACGATGTGATGTATGTTTATATTTTGTATATTTTTTATAACTATTGAATGTATATTATTGTATGGAATGTGTGGGACTGCACTAACCTCCCCACATACCGGAATAAACATTTATTATTATTATTATTATTATTATATAAAAAAAAAAAAACATCCAAGTGAGAAAATATTGAAATAGCACTTACCATTGATTTGTAACGATGTCCAATGTGACGGGAGTTTAAACAACTGAGTATAATTACATTAAAAAAAAAACGATAAAACAAACCACTGTCGTTGAAAAATATAAATTATATAAATAAGTCTTCAACTAACTAAAAATGTTTTTTTCAAATTTAACTTAATATTATAATTTCCGGGAAAGGTTATTTGTGTGATTTTTTTTCTAAAGGAAGAGCTGGCTATAAAATAGGGATTGTTAGAGTCGTGAAATATTAGATTCAGGACCATAATAATATAAAATGCTAAGTTACGTAAATAAGCGACGCTTTTGGTCTCAAAATGCGGTAAGATTTCTGTGTGAATATTGTATGTGGCGATAACTCTGTTTTTCATTATTTCTTAATTTTAATAAAACAGAGTGGTAGATACTTTCGGTGTCGCCCTGGTGAAAGACCACCAATCAGAATCGAAATGTTGCTTTACAAATCATCCAATTGTTATTATGCCGTGTTTGTTGAGCATATCTGAATATTCAGGTACTTCGTTACCTTCCTCTCTCCCCTTCCCTACCCCTCTCCAATACCTTCAGCCTCACAACAACCAATTTGGGATGCCATAGTCTCACTGGCTCCAGACGATTGGGAACAGCTGGGATTCTTGTAAGGTACTTAAAAAAAACACTTTTTTACTAACCACGAATTTATTGTATTTTTACCCCAAACCGGTTTTGCTTAGATCAAGCTTCTTCAGGTATTTATAATAATATATTATTGTTGTCTCTCTCTTACACATATTGGTTATCATTTGTTGTCTACCTCTAACATATGTTCTCTTTTTTGTAATGTTTCTGTCTCACTCTATTGATTTCTATACCTATACATATATATACGATAACTCTATATTATTCTTATAGAATCTCTGAGTTATTATATTTGCCCTGATGAAGCTTTAAGATCTAAGCGAATCCGGTTGGCGTAAAAATACAATAAATTCGTGGTTTATAACAAAGTGTTTTTCTTTTATTTAATATTTTGTCAAACCACGGTGATTGCTTCTTGTGAAAATATTTCTTAATATATTTCAGCGTCCACCCGGGAAACAATGCCCGGGTATAGATAGGTATAAAATATCAGTTACTGCTTGTTCCACACAAAGTTCCAGAGAATTGTCCACAGAAGTGGCCCGGTCCGGTGGAACTCTGTAGAGTCTCTCTTGTGGACTTATAATAGTATAGACGGCAAACTCTGCTTTGAATCTGTCGGAAAGCATAGACTTATCCGATGGATAGAGTGGTTATTTTTGGGTGTGGTAGTTTTTAGCACGTTTATTAACGTAATTAACGTGAGCATCGATATATTTCAGAAATTGTCCTGCTGTATTTATACCGATTTTTTATTCTTTAAACATATTGCTGTCCTGTAATTCGATTACTGCAAAGCAAATCATTAAAAAGTTTTTTTTTTAATCCCTAAATATTAATTCTAACATATTAAATAACCAGGTAAATTTATCGCATAGTCTTTTTTAGATATTTTTCAAGTGAATCGCATTGTTCTTGAGAAAAAAACCCCTACTTACCCCTTCCACTTTGGTCGGCTCCCACTCCAACACCTAAATATGCATGTATGTCTATCATTATTTTATACCTTAGTTTAGTTTTAATATATTCCTAACGAGGAAAGGGTACTTCCGAAATCGGTCGAGATTATCATATTGATTTGAAATGGTTCAAAACAAATTTATACGTTTATATTGTAATTATGACAAGCCACAAAGAAAAAGCTTTTTACGAATATGTTAAATCTCCTCTTTAGCTGTTTACAAATAGCTGCGCAGCCTGCTTCATACAAAACTTAATTTTGGATTTGAGGCCAAAATACTCACCTAAACCTAATGATCTTTTTTTTATCAAAAAGTATAGTAAATATCTAATACGGATTAAAAGTAATTTTTGTTTTACATTATGAAATATAGACTATTATATAGAATTGATTTTTTTTCGATTTTAGAGGAACCTTTAACAGTTATTTGAGGGCTAACCGTTTTTTTAAGTTTTACCCCGTCTGCTTTGAAAACAAAATGAAATATAATTTTTTTTTTAAATATTAAAATAAGTATCATGGATGACTTTAAATTAAATTAAAAATGACCAATTTACGTTAGAACACCAATTTGTCCTGTATAATTTTAAATATCGACCCGAAAAAACGTTTTTTTTTCAGTTGTTTTATTTTTATATTTTTATTTACGTAATCTATATACTCGTACATACCAAATATGATAATTTAAAAAAAACGTAACGAGTATTCTTTTCCTAAGTACAAGTAACGGCTTACATTAGAAAAGAATATTACCCAAATTTTTAGTTGAATAAATCTGTAGAATATGTAACAAACTAATACTTACCACCTGTAAATAATAATAAAAAAAATTAAAAAATCTTTATTGAATATCATGGTTCTAATTTTGTTACAATAAAAGCATTGGATTTGTAGAGGTTTGTACATTTTCTAGATACACACTCTTAAATATTTCAAAAATTAATTAAAAATGTCATATTACGAACATTACCATGGTTACGTATTGGTTTATCATTTCGTAATGTTTTTGCTTATCGTAACATAAATAACTAGCGTTGTCTCTCCATGTCAAATAAAATAGTCTATTCTAACCGCCATCTTGTCAGGTAGATTCAAACTCTACCGACCGCCTCACCTGACATCTCTACAACGTTGGAAAGTCTATGTGTAGAATGGTTTTAATATAATACCAGGTAAAGGTAGTTCATTTTCCATTGCCATGCAAAATCTGTGGACCTCAGTTGCGGAACATTGTGGAACCGGTTCCGGTCACTCGCCCTCAATGTGGAACTTTGCCAATTACCTATGTGAAGGGTTAACGGAAACGGATATTTTTCTTCCCTTTTTTAAAAGCTTTAAAAAAACTAGAAACAGCTTTGATAACAGATTTTATAGTCGACTTTTTAAATTTACTAATCGAACACGACCTGATGTACCCACAGAGATAAAAATATTTACCGCTGAAATACGTTCAAATACCAATTTATTTCAAGAAATCACGTTTTTATTAATTTAAAGGAATATTAAATGAACCCTAAATTGTTAGTTCAGACATCTTCATGAAGTATAATTTTTGTCGAAAAGTCAGTTTCCTCTGAGTATCAACCTTTACCGATTCAACTGATAGGCAAGTATCCTACCACCAGATTAGTGGATACTCTTAGTATCGCCCGGGTGGAATACTACCTTTCAGAATCAAACCATTGCTTGAAATGGCGATAGTCGTGTTTACTGATCACATTTTGACGGCCTCCATGGTTGAGGGGTAAGGCTCTCGACTACGAATCCGAAGGTCGCGGGTTCAAATCCCGGCGCGCGCAAGTAAATTTTATTTAATTAATTTGTGTTGTTTCACAATCAATTAATTTAAAAATAATATATAGTATATTTGCGCACGCTCCAGAGTGGAAGATACTCTCAGTATCGCCCTGGTGAAAGACCACCATTCAGAATTGAAACGTTGCTTGAAATGGCTTTTAGCCGTGTTTGGTGACCAGATCTGAATAGCCAGGTATTTCCCCACCTCCCTCCTTCCCCTTCCCCTTCTCCTTCCCTCCCCAATACCTTCAGCCTCACAACATTCCCCAATTGGGAATGCCATAGTCTCACTGGCTCCAGACGGTTGGGAGCAGTTGGGACTCTTGTGCGGTATTCATGTATAAAAAAAAAAATCTGAATAGCCAGATGCTTCCCAACCATGCTCTTCCCCACTCTCCTCAGCCTCACAACATACCCATTTAGATATGCCAAAGTTACACGGGCTACGAACAGTTGGGAGCAGTTGAGTCTGTTGTTCGGTATTCGCATTGAGTAAAAAAAAAACTGTGAATAAGAGCATTAAACCCCAATATTTTCAGTACAGACCTCATCACTGACCCTAGTCCGTCCGACATCTAGTCAAGTAAGTGTCTTATCGACCACCTAACGTGAGGTTATAGTTAGCTATCAGATTTTAGCTATTTTTAATGTAAATAAAGCGCTCAAAGATGGCGCAAATTTAAATATTTTAGAAAGAACCATATTAACATGTAATTCATTTAAATATTGAAATGAGTTGTTTGTTGGCCCGTGTACGCGTGTTAGTGTTGGTTTAAAGCACAAATCCTTCCAGATATTTATAAAAATACAAGATATTATTGTAACACTAACAAATACGGTATTTTTATAATTTTCTTCAGGGACTTACAATCACAATTTGTTGCATTTCATATTCCGTATGTAGACCTGCCAACAGATATTTTGTACTGGACGCTCACGCCAGTGACAACGGCTATACATTGCCGGCTTTCTCTTCAGATACCTTGTATAAGGATTTTCAAATGAAACAGTGCCGACAAAAGTCGTCGGACAACCGGCTGTTTGAATAAGTCGCGTCCCTATTTATTAGGATAAATTGCAAAGGTTTCACACGAAAAATAAAGCAATTATTTTTATCTCTACATGAATGCATAGGATAATAAAGTCAAACAAAGGTCCTTATCAAATATGAGTCATGCAGAAAAGTGTGAGACATAATAATAATTATTAATATCATTATCGTAATCATGTTTAACTAAAATACATGTATGATAAAGTGCACAGTGGTTTATAAAATGGATATTTGAAAATAGAAAATAAGATAATAACAGTAGGAAATATGTAAAGAACAGAAATGCATTGTTATAAGTTGAAGTTTCACATAACCCGCCTCACTAGGCTAGCCTGTGTTGAGGCAGTAGTTTTGCATATTATATTAAAATTTTATAATACCTACGAATATACACTTATAAGTTAATCCCTGATCAGATCCGTGAATGGTTAAATCACTGACTTAGAATTTTGGTGAGTGCACCGGTAAAGGCCTTATCATTAATTTTAATCCAATTTTTTTACATTGGGTTTGAATTTTTTTTTGTGAATCAGATTTTTTCTTGCTTACTGAAAAAATATTAAGAATTCTTACCGCAAAGTACCTAAAATTCTGTTGCCCAAAAGTAGTATGACATGAGGATTTTTTTTATTATTTCTAGTAATGCGAGTGTTTAGTCTTTTTTCATAGTATTTATGTTTGTTTTTATAAAGACGAGTGAGGATTGTTTTAGCGTAAATCTGCCGAACGTCAAATACTCTCATTATATTAAAGATTGAGTTGGAGTCTGTAATTAGAGGCAGCTTGGGGGTTATTTTTATGATCGTTTCCTGTGCCTTTATGTTTGGGTCTAAGTGGGTTAACTATTAACATAAATTCCTTAATTATTTCAATTGTAATAATTTGTGTAATAAGTCCCTGCTATCCGATACACAATTATTTAATACGTGTTACTTTTAATATTTGAAAGTTTTAAAAGTTTCCTATTTTATTTTTTAAATTAGCGGCATCTGTGGGTGCTTATCGCGTTTCGTTTAACGGATACGAACTCTTTGACGGAAAGTATGGGAGTATTTCAATTTTTTTGCGCATTTTCCTAACACCGGCCATTATTAAAATCCGTTTCATAATACTGATCCAAATAGAGAACAGCTTACGGACTAAACTAATACACACGCTGATTATAATACAAGCAATTGCATCTCCAATCGGTGAGGAATGGAAGTTTTCCATTCTGCTCAACTGGCATTCATTCTGGACAATGAGCCGTTTTTTGTGAGCATTTCCCAGAAAGAGACGAATACGCCCACTCTATCGTCCATTGGGAAAGGTACGGAATCGAATGGAACGGATCGAGTTTTATATTTTTCGAACTTTATATTTCTCGCTGGCGCAAAATCCGCGCTCGGCTCTTGGATGGAATTAAAAACGGTCCTGCTAATCAAAACATCGCGTATGAGTCATTCCACGCCAGGATGAAAACTGATAGATTTTGTTTTTACAGAAACATTAGTTGCTTTCATTTCACACATTCTAAAATATTCTGCAAAGGTACGTATGGACGCACATTTCAAATATAGAATACAATATCTATATAAAAGGTGATGTTCACATGTGTATCCGCTAGAATAATAGGCCGATTTACACGCGGTTTTTTTGCAAAGCGATCAGTTTTGTTCGGAGAAGATTTAAGAGTAGCGGTAGGTGTAGGGGTAGGGGTAGGGGCAGGGGTAGGGGTAAGTGTAGGAGTAAGGGGTAGGGGTGGGGGTGGGGGTAGGGGTAGGGGTAGGGTGGGAGATGGGGTAGGGGTAGGGGTAGGGGTAGGGGTAGGGGTAGGGGGGTGGGGTGAGGGGTGGGGGTATGGTAGGGTAGGGGTAGGGATGAGGGGTTGGGGTACTTAGGGGTGGGGGGTAGGGGTAGGGGCCAAGGGTAGGGGTGGGGAGATGAGGGGTGGGGGAGTAGAGGGTAGGGGTGGGGGTAGGGGTAGGGGTAGGGGTGGGGGTAGGGGTGGGTGTAGGGGTAGGGGTAGGGGTAGGGGTGTCAGTAAATGGACATTTTTTGATACATATTCTTAATTGTAAATGGATTTGACTTATTTCTGGTTCAGGCACAACTTTTAGTAGACGCTTATAATTCTCCATTTTCAAGTAGAAAACCTTCGTGCTCGGTTGACATGGACAGCCCGCTATGGCTATATTATTGCGAGAGCTACGATAAAGCTGAAAGCACTTTGTCCACTCACAAAATAGATATAATATTTGGCTCCATACACTGCACAAGATTACTTCATTGAAAATGTATACAATCTCTACACATTGTTTGTAGCGATTAAAAATCTTTCGAATTGGGTATTAAATTCTGAAATGATTTATTTCTGTATAGAATCAATTATTATAGAATACACATAGCAAAGTACAAACATATTACATAACCTAAATAAGAGCTCAAGGGCCAGTACTAAAAAATAATCCTAAATATCACTTTGCAGGTTGTTAACTCAACCAATACAATAAATTATATATGTAAATTTTATACGGACTGTTAGAAAAATGTACAAGGTTTTAAAACACGAAAATCCTCATCAGTAATCATTAAATTATAAATGTTTTACCTAAAATTCTAGCACGTGTTTCATAGAGTATTTAAAAGATTACAGTTTGAGATTATTGTCTTTGGAAACCTTATACATTTGCTTAATTACCCGAATGGAAATTATAAATAAATCATTCTTAGTATTTCTTGAGTTAGCAAAATGCAGAGTGTTTATTTTTGGATGCTGATCGTTAATGCAAACTCGGTAGAATGGCAATATTATCTGACAAAATTATCCAGAAACAAATAATAAGGCTAATAACGGCTAATAAACAAATAATATCGAGGATTTTTTTTTGTTATTGATAATGATTTATTTTAAATACTTAAATCATATTTCTTGGAACTACGCATTCAAAAAAAATATAGCAAAAACGTTTCACTTATCTCGACTCATTTCGGGCGGTTACATGTTTTTTATGTTCGCGCCGAGGCTCGTTTCCCATTCGATGGCCCTGATACCATCTAGGAGTATCTCCCGCGCCTTTCTATGGATATGTGCGGTGTGTTCCACAGATAAAAAATTGTTGAAAAATCTTCGGGAATGGAACCACGGTAATGTTTACCAATGACTTTTATCGGAGAAAAATTCTACAGTCACTTTTTTCGTAATGTTTTTTTTTAGACTTTTCAATGGGTAGGTAGGTATGTATTCATTCACACATGTATGTATAAACCGCAGCAGCTGATGGTTTGATAGAAAATAATAAAAGAACCGTGACACCAATGGACCAAGATATTCCAATTTTATCATTTCTCTAGAGATAGGATGGCTAGTGTAGAGGTGTTAAGTGATAAAAAATGTGATATTACATCAGTTATAGGAGCTAATCCTACCCGTTATACAGGACTAATAGCTCTATATAATGAACCTTGGCCTGCAAATAAGTGTTTTCAAAATTCTCCCATTCAAATACTGCACCGACTTGATAATAAGTATTAATTGTTCTATATATATAATTTCTTCAAAAGATTGGTTCACTTTGTGGCGTCATTATTAATAAATAAATTGTTACAATGGAGTGCTGATACCAACCCTGATGTATGGCAGTGAGGCATGGAAATGGCAGAAGAAGGATGAAAGTAAACTGAATGCCGTAGAAATGAGATCTCTGAGGCGAATGTGTAGTAAAACCATGTATGATCGTGTGAAAAATATTGAAATTCGTAAAGAATGCAAGGCTGATATAAGCGTAATGAGTAAGATTAAGAAAGGGACGCTTAGATGGTTTGGGCATGTGGAGCGAATGAACGAAGAAAGGAGTGTAAGAAGAATGTATGACGCGAATGTGAATGGAAGAAGAAGCCGAGGACGTCCGAGGAAGACATAGCATGATCAAGTGAATCAAATACTTGAGTCGGGCCATGTCAGAAGTCGGAATAATAGAAGAGAATGTATGAGACGATGTATGAATGTGAATGAAGCAAGAAGTGTATGCCAAGATCGAGTTGTTTGGCGGTCCGTCCTCTCTGCCTACCCCTGCGGGGAAACGGCGTGATGGTTAGTTAGTTAGTTAGTTGTTTTATTTCGCAATTTACTAACATAAAACAATACATAGCATATTTGCGGCACGTTCCAGAGTGGAAGATACTCTCAATGGAAGATACCCTGGTGAAAGACCACCATTTAGAATTGAAACGTTGCTTGAAATGGTTTTTAGCCGTGTTTGGTGATCAGATCTGAAGAGCCAGGTATTTTCCAACCTTCCTCTCCCCTTCTCATTCCCCTCACCAATACCTTCAGCCTCACAACATTCCCCAATTGGGGAATCCATAGTGTCACTGGCTCCAGACGGTTGGGAGCATTTGGGACTCTTGTGCGGTATTAATGTTAAAAAAAGCACAATTAAATAAACAATGTAAGTAATTCGCCATTTTGCTATTTACTTATATTTAACAGTCTACCAGAATATATTAAACTGTCTAAATCCTAATATAATTTTTTTTAAATTGTTAATATGTTTGTGTTAGACGAGAATTCCCAAAGTTTTTTTTATAATTTTTTATATAACTAATTTATAAATCTTTTTATTCGTGTTACAATGTGCTATATATATAAAAATCAATATAAATTTGTTTTTTTATCCTCAATTTTCTCGAAAATTACTTGATCGGTTTCGCTGAAAATAGCACGGTTTGTTTTTATTAGTCCCGGGAAGGTTTAGAAAGTAGTTTGAATGAAATCCCATATATAAAACTGTTGCTATAACGTTTTAAAATTAGTATGAAAAACATTGAACGCGCCAAGTTTTAATTAGGTTAGCCCATAGATATAACACTCTGCTTAGCCACAGATTGCATATTGAAAAGAAGAAGGATTTTTTTGGGTAGAATATTTTCAAAATGGAAAACACAAGTAGGTTCCTACTCAAGAAAATATTCAAATGAATGTTTCTTTATTTGGAGATAGTTACTTTCGCTGTCAAATCAATTATGCCACCCTAATGACAAACAAGAATTCACAACGTCATAACTTTATTCCAAAAAAAAAATCCCGAGCAAGGCCGGGTACATATCGAATAGTTTTTTTTTATAGAACTGTTAGCCCCGATATAGGTTTACTCCTAGTGAGGTTAAAAATGGAATTGTAATTAATAAATGTATCATTTAAAAAAACAATAAATAAAAAATATTAACCAAAACTTTGATCAATAAATTTATCCCACTGTAGCTGAACTGGCCACTAAGAATTATAATTTCGACAGCCATTAAACACCTGAAGCATGGCGACGGTAGTGACCTCTATATACCCTATACTCGTATAGTTGCCGGTTTTCCCTGATAGAATCATTATCCTGTTGTTCGGCAAGATTGGACTATCTCTCCTTCAGTGTTAAATTCATATTATTTGTTATCTCGTGTTCTAATTTATATTGTGCAAATTCAATCATAAGTTTTTTATTATAGTTATACAAACAGGTAAATTAACTCCTGTTTGACATTGGTGAGTCGCTTCACTAATAACAAATACTAACACACGCTCTTTTGATATCCGTTACCATATATTAAATACTAGCTGATGTATACCCGGCAGATTTATGAAGTTGTGAATTCTTGCTTGTTGTTTGGGTGCCATAATTGATTTGACAGAGAAAGTAATGTCTCGTGACAACTATTACTATCTCCAAACAACGACACAAAGAAACATTCATTTGAAAATAGTATTTCATTCCGAACATTTACTTTTTTTAAATATATCCAAATAATAAAGTTCTTAAGAAGGTACCTACTTTGGTTTTCCAATTTGAAAATATTATTCCCAAAAAAACCTTCTTCTTTTGAATATCTGGTCTATGGCTAACCATAGTGGTATATTCTTGGATTCACCTTAATACAATATGGCGTATTCCATGTTTTTAATACTAATTTTGAAATGTTATAGCAAAAGTTTTAATTATTTGGTATCATTGAAACTACTCTCTAAACCTTCCCGGCACTGATAAGAACAAATTGTTTATGAAACCGGTTGAGTAATTTTCGAGAAAAACGAGGACTCACAGACAAACATTAAGATCTATATATAGATAATATTAATACATGCAACTCGTAGGAATCAATCTAAACACAATCCACAAATATTCTTTATATAATCATTTATTTCTACAGCTTTTAAAATGTATATACCCGGAGAACATAACGTAGGCGTAGGGCAGTAGTTGTAACGAGTAGTAGCATTCAATGGATGTATCCATTAATGCACTTTGTATGAAGGCATAAGCTTCCACAGGAATTATAAAATGATCGAGCGATAGTGTGCACACGAGGACTGGCGACCTACAAATGGGAATTCTTTTTGATCAAACTCAGTTTTATTTTATTGGTTTTCCATAAACTCTAATTTTTCAGTTCAATGGAAACAAAGGTCCCGGTTTTATCTTTTCTAAAAGAAAAAATGATCAGTGTGAGTAATTTTTCTACTCAGAAATAAATAATTATTTATTTTTGTCTCTTTCGAAAGAAACCCAAATTTTATGACTCATTTCAAGATCTTACAAGAAATACCAGCCAATATAAAAGAAGAGGAAAATGTTTTTAAATTTAAGAAGGAAGTGACGAAATACGTGAAGTGCAATTTTAATGTAGTATTTTGTAAGGTTTAAATTATAATTATTATTAATTGTTTTTTGTGTTTAATTCGTAGAACTCCATTTTTTTATATAATTTTAATTATTTAAATAAATGTAATTCTTAGATGCATATTGTAACTTAAATTGTAATATCTTTTATATGTAAGACATTTTACATTCATGTCAGAGTACCATATGTTCTTTTTTAAGTCAAATAAATAAATAAATAGGTATCTAAAATAGTAAGCATCTATTCTAGTATATAAAATAATCGACAACTCAGCAATGATATTGTATCGAACGTGTCTACAGAGTGGATTAATTTAAACAGATAAAACATATTTCTTATTACCAAATATAAGTTATTGTACAACACGTGCAGTAACCAACCCGAGATCTGATATTTCATAACACCGAGCCAAGAGCCTATATAACACCACAAATTCAATACCGAACCAAGATTTCACAATGCGTGCACATAATGTGCGGCACCGTATGCACAGCGGTATGTGCTTTTTTCACTTCAACTGCAGAATGGACAACACGTCCTTCCTTGGATACCTCGACCTGTCGCTACGAGACAAGAACAGTCTTCTACATCCAGCAACCGCTGACGTTACCACCCGCTACCTCAGCGACCAACCATGCTGGCTAATGCCATAAATCAAGTATGCTCGGAGCGACAACATCTCCATTGGGAAACTAACGCCTTTCTCAAGAGGATTTTCAAATCACAATAGTCGTGCGTCCCTATGTGCCGGTGTCTAAATATTTATACTATTTTTCTTTTGCGGGTCCTACACGTCTCGTACAATACTAATCCTGGCATATGGAATATGGATTAAAGTCACCTGAATACAATTGAATTGAAATGTATGGGTTTGATAAAATCATATCAATTTATCAAACTTGATACATTTACACACAGGATTTCATACATATCCGAATTATGAAACCTTTCCTTGCCAGTGTTGTCAACTGAGTTGACACGCCACTAATTATATCAATATCACAGAATTAATATTTTAGGAATTCCTCTGCAATACGTCTACGTATTGGATTACATAATTTTGTTTTACGCGTAAACAAAGTGTTCAGGAACCCGCGAACAATCAAAGTGTTATATTTTTCAATTATAAGAATCCTCAATATAAAGTATACATTGATAGTATAGAATGAATTCAAAAGAAATTTATGAAATATCTCACTTACAAATTTAACCAAAACTTTCCACGTACCTTTCAATTTTTGCAATAAACAGTAAACAGTAGCTGATTTAACATTTCCACATAAAATTTCAAATATTAATATCGGCTGATATTAATCGAAATTATCAATATAACTTGCCGAGTGGTGCGGCAGTGGGCGAGAGGAGTACGGGGTATCATTTGCGGATCCACTTTAGTAGTAGCCTGCGGTGTGCTGGTAGTAATTTTTTAAAATTATTATTTAAACGCACCTGAGAGCTTTCACATAGAAATACGTCATTTTTAAATCACATAAAAAATAAAAATAGAAAATATGCAAAAAAGTCAATTACCCTTGAAATGAGAACAAATAAAAAACTGCTCCAAAGCTAAAAATATACAGGAATATAAAGGAACAAAACAAATAAATAATACAATATCCACAATATTCACAAAGTCAATATTAACATTAATAACAAATAAGTAAATAATGTAAAAAGTTGTGGTTAACAATAATTTATAAGCTAGGTAGAAATAATTCGTTCATACTTTCTTTTTAAATTTGCCAAGTTCAGATTATTTTCAAATACACCCATATCATTTAAGTATTTGTTACCAAGGCTGTATAAGCGTTCAATTGGGGAATACAAATGTAGTTGGAATGGGATATACATATTTAAAAAAAAGTTAATGTGTGTCTTGTAGTTCGTTTAGGTATGTACAGGTTGATTGAATGCAGGAGTTCAGAAGATTCGAATTTACAATTTAATAATTTTAATGTCATAGGTTATAATCATATGTTTTTCCTCGTTTTCAGAACATTAACACAATGTTTTCCTTGTATATCAATGTAGCTAATTATGAACTATTAATAAAATGATTTACATAAATAATTCATTTACATTTTTAATCTAGCAGGGCTAAGTGAGTAGTGCAAACCCAATCTGCCATATATATGTATATTTTATCTAAATACCGCACAAGAGTCCCAACTGCTCCCAACCGTCTAGAGTCAGTGAGACTATGACATCCCCAATTAGGGAATGTTGTGAGGCTGAAGATATTGGGGAGGGTAAGGAGAAGGGGAGAGGAAGGTTAGAAAATACCTGGCTATTCAGATCTGGTCACCAAACACGGCTAAAAGCCATTTCAACCAACGTTTTAATTCTGAATGATGGTCTTTCACCACGGCGATACTGAGGGTATCTTCCAGTCTATTATCCAAATTTATTCCAAATAAAAAAAAAATCAGCTACAACATTAATAATGTAGAATTTTTCAATTTTAGCATTCTAACACACTCAAATTTCACGAGCTGCCACTGGTTTCAAATGGCCATAGCCCTGTTTGATAACATGATATTAACTGCTAAAATTTACCAAACTTCACCTCTATCTCATTTCCCAATAATGAGTACTCATAACCGTACATATTTAAAGCCTGTGGGGCGCGGGTTGTATGCTACAATCATTCAAAACAAATTATTAATATTGTTGATTTTTATTCCGTGTCATTTTTCCAGCAAGTATAAGGAATAAGAATATGAAAACTGTCGTAAGAAAGGAATATTTCTGAGTATAGGGATTCCCTGCGGTTATGTATCTGATATTAAAATCAGTTCCTGGGAGGAAATAATGTAATTGAGTGTCTTAACCATCAAAGGATTCATCTTCTTGATTATTTTCCACAAAACAATTTCTATTTACATTAGATCATTGTGATTTAATCATCGACATTACATCTCCAATACTATATATTCCTGGTCCTTTCGAGGTGCATGTGGAACGCATCCCCCCTGCCGGTCTCCTGTGGTCTCCTTCCAGTTAGGTATATTTTTAATTTTTTTTATATGAATACCGCACAAGAGTCCCAACTGCTCCCAACCGTCTGGAGCCAGTGAGACTATGGCATTCCCAATTGGGGAATTTTGTAAGGAATTTACACTAGAACCACAAACTATATTTCAAAGATGGATGAAAATTATGATACGATCTGAAAATAATTATATTGACCTAAACATTCCCGACCAGCTCACCATTCAAAAATAATGTTTACTGCATCAAACAAACAGATCCATTTTATTGCTAAGAAGTATTTGTAAACATCCATTACCTAAAAGGTACACCATGTCCTGAATAGTTTATTTATTTATAATGTACAACAGACATAGGGTTAACATAAAAAAAAAACAAAGTATTTTTAAAAAACATTCTATATAGCAACGATAGTGATAGCTGTTTCGGGATTTAAGGCCATTTTCAAACTGCCAGCTGTCACAGTAATAAAAAACTTGCAGAACTTAATAACATTATTAAATTTGATTTACATTCAATAAAAATAAAAATAAATGAAGTTCTACGAATTAAACACAAAAACAATTAATGATATATAGCAACCGTCTAATAGCGATGTTCAATTACAACAAACCAATATAAAAAGACAAGAGAAAACACAGTTTGGGTCAACTGAAGTCTAGTGAAAATAAGAGATTCGAGAATTTCTGTAAAGTTACGGGGGCTATCATCAAATATATGCGAAATCTTGCCACTTTAGTGGATGCTGTATAGTTGACATATCCATACATAAGATTGGGTGAAGGTTAACTTGGTTCTTTGGTAAGGAATTTTTCGAAGTTACTGGCTATTTCGCAAAGTTTGTCAAAATAGTAGTAATCATAAAAATAATAATAAGAGTAAATTCCTATAGCGCTCTTTTGTGAATTTTCACCTCAAGAGAACTTTATACTAACTAACCTAACCTAATATAATTGTACAATAACAGATATACTACATAGTATATCTGTTATTATAGTATATATAAATATGCAAATTAAAACTATGACATAAAATATTCATAAGCAGCAGACTCACTTACATGCACAATTTAGAGTACTGTATAACAATTTACAATAAGCTAGGGGTATAAAGAAAAATTACATTAAAATACGTTTATCATTCGGTTACAATGTAACATATTCGTTTTCATTGGAACATTAGATTTATAGAAAATTAATACTACTTTTTAAGTTAAGGTCACACCAAAGAACAAATTGAAATAATTACTTTTACATTTTGTCTTAAAATTACAACGTTCCCTTCACGTGTTTAACCGCTTAATAAACCGGAAATACTAACTTCCATCCCCGTATTAAGTAGATAAATATGCCGGGGTTGTTTCCCATCGTCGGCATCACGTTAAGGGTTAATATCCGTAATGGCTGAATATGTTTACCCGCGAGGGGTCGTACTGGGCTGGGAGAGGGTGGCAATCAGATGGTATCGCCTATGTAATTATAATCAAATAGGGTGTTTTACAGGTCTCTCCAGGCCCCCCGGAAGTCGCACAGTTAAATAGTAGCTGCAACTGTTACGATTACCTAACAGGAAATTGTTGTTCAACTCTAATGCATTACTGCGACAAGTTATGTGTTATGGAAAACATAAGAGAGTGTTGATGCATCAGTTGATTGATATTGTAGTAGATGGGGTTGTAACGGTACTTAATGGTTTTTAAAGATTTTATTCTTGTTAATATAATGTTTGTACCTACAACTTATATAATTCTCTCAGTAAACTTGTCTACTATGAGAGATTAATGGTATTTAACAACAATATTTTTCATGTGAATACCGCAACTAATTGCTTCCAACCGTACGTCTGGAGACAGTTGGACTATGGCATTTCCAATTAGGATATGTTGTGAAGCTTGGTGTAGTGGAAAGGAAATTAAATTTAGAAAAGGAAGGTGGAGAAGTACCTGGCTATTCAGATCTGGTCACCAAACACGGCTAAAAGCCATTTCAAGTAACTTTTTTATTCTGAATGGTGGTCTTTCACCGAAGCTTTATAAAGAGTATCTTCAACTCTAGAACGTTCCGAAAATATATGCTAAATATTATTTTTTATTAGTAATTGTGAAACAAGACAAATTAATTAAATACAGTTTACTTGCGCATGCCGGGATTCAAACCTGCGACCTTTGAAATTGCTTTAATAATACTAAATTAATGGATGTTAAACAGTATTTCAAAAGTTTGTTAGATGTTTTTAATAATTGGCGGTGGTATATAGTGAAGAAAAATAGTATTATTAATACTCATACTTCAAATAACCTTAGTAATATGGTGCTTTTGTCAAGATTAATTATGTACAATCCTACATCTTCAATGCCACAAGTGGGGTTCCTCAAGGGTCCCACCACGGCCCAATATAATTTTCATTATTGATATTGAAAACAAATTTAGAGATGTACAGGTCACACTATTTGCAGACTGTCTAAAATTATTTAAAAGAATACGAAATGTATACGATCGCCTAATTTTATAAGCTTCTTTAAATCAACTACATGATCATCCTTTATTTTATAAGCTTCTTTAAATCAACTACATAATCATCCTTTATTTTTGAATATTCATAAATACCAAGTAACACAATTTTCCAAAACTTGTTTTCGTATCTTACATGAATATACATTAAATAATATTAAATTAACACCAGTTTCACAAATTGAGGATTTGAGTGTAATATTCGATGAAAACTGGACATTTATTAAACATATTAACGATATAACTAAAAAGGCTTTAAATATGCTTTGACTTCCTTTGCAGAACTTTAATTGATATCCAGTCTTTGGATTGCATGAGAATGCTCTACACCTCATTAGTTGGAAGTCAAGTATAATTCACATATTTGGTCTCCTTTGTATAAAGTACACTCCAACAATATAGAATAGGTTTAGCACAAATTTCTTAAGCATGTTAATTTTAAACTCAGAATTACAATTAAAAATATTAATTATTTAAGTCTGATAAATCAATTGCATATGATTACGCTGTCTGACAGGACAGTTGTCAGACCTAGTTGTATTATATAGAATCATTAACAACCTATTTGACAGCCCTGCGATCCTCGCCATTATTAAATTAAATGTACCGACGAGGAACACAAGACAAACTATTCAGAACTCATCAGTATTCTGTATATTCCAGATGAGAAATATACAGAATATAAATGTCATGATAAATATCTATATATTAGGTACCTACCTGATGTTGTATATTACAAAAAGAAATGATAACATGTACTACCACTCAATGAGATGAAATACATTCAATTCGGAAAGGAGAAATTCATGAACGCGTAATATATTGAAATATCAAAATTATTAGCGTATTAATGTCTCTTCATGTCTACCGGCACCGCGCATTGGACACACGTAAAGTGCCGTGAAGTGAAGTGACGTAAAGGCACGGCACAGAAAAGAGTATTCACATTGCACCATGCGTGAATGAATTTATAGTTAATGTAAATAACTCATTTTCCATGCCTGCCACTTGACGTGTCTGCTCTGCGCAGTGCCGGTAGATGTGAATCGAAATTAAAAAAAAAAAAAAAACAAAACAAAACAAAAAAATTGTTAAGGGAAAAGTGTCATGTTTTCATACATTATATGTATGGAATACTCACTATGCATATGTAAAAATAATATTGTTTTCCAAATTAAGAATTATGAGCTTCTCAACCAAACACATTATAAATTTGAAAAACTCACAGAATTCAGAATTTTAATTGTTTTCTAACTAAATCGGTTTTACCGAAAATAAGTCATTTTTTTTAAATACCCTTGGCATTGAAAAGAAGTGGGAGAAAATTAAACCATATAAATAAGTCGTCACAATGTGGATTAACACAGTTTGAAAATGGCCTTAAATGCCGAAACAGCTGTCACAATAATAAAAAAAAACTAAAAATACTTGCAGAACTTAATAATAACATTATCAAATTTGATTTTCATTAAATTTAAAAAAAATACCCGATAAATAATTTAAAAAAATACCCGATAAATAATTTTAAAAAAAAACCGGATAAATAATTTTTTTTAAAATACCCGATAAATAATTAAAAAAAAATACCCGATAAATAATAAAAAAATACCCGATAAATAATAAAAAAAATATCTTAAAACAAAGCCTGAAAATTCGCACAATACATTTTTCATACGGATATCTGAGTCAGTTGACACAATAGCTAGACTCCATTGTGCTTTGAGATGAAAATAATATGCTCCTATGACAGCTGAATAGTTTTAATCCCCCAACGAAAGGCCACAGCTAGATAGTACGAACTGGAGATAGCAAATCAGGACTGGTTTCGAAAAAATAGGATTCTCGTTGTACTTGAAACTCAAATTCGGAATATCTGGAATAAATTAAGAATAAAAAAAATAAATAATTATATTAAATATTTCAAACGCGACCGCAAAAGAAAATTTAAAAAAAAATAACTTTTTTTAAAATTATTAATATATATTACAAGGGTGCTGTACGGGACAAGATCTGTAAACTCTTGCGCACGTTTTAGAAGAAGAAGATCAGGCTGGCCACTTCGACGCTTCAGAGCAGGGTAGGAAGGAAGGGGGGAAATGCCTTGAAAAAGGCAAACGATTTCTTGTAAGGAGGTGGTGAGGGTGAAGAGAAAGTCACGGTCGGTTTTCAGGCCGGGTGAAGATGCAGGCGAAGTAGGTTGAAGGCGTGTTGAATCCGTGAGAATACTCTGAATTTTAGAAATGTACTCGTCGTTCAAGTACTTCGGTGCGATACCGTGCGGCGAATCGGGCAGTTTGAACTCGTGAATATTTCGCGAGCTGCCGTAGACTCTGTCAATCTTGGATCGACTTGATCAAAAAATTAGGATGTAAATCACGACCTTCTGCTTGAATTGAGCCTATTGCAATCTTCACCTATTTTTTATTAAGGAAGCCAAAATTGTTACAAAGTATGTCATGGGGGTCAAAGTAGGACAGGTGATACTTTGCCGTCAAATAACAAAAAAATGCATTGTACATACATAAATTAAGCAAGTTTACTCGATTCCGCGGGTGCTAATGAACAGATCAGAAAAGATCGTTTATTTAGATCAGTCACCGCAGCCGCAGGAATCGCTTACAAAGACAGACAATTTTGGTAGAACAATAATTTTGATAAGTTTTTTGTGGATCAGAGGAGCTCGACCAATGAGAGCCCGCTCTGTTTCGGGACCGTCGCCGGGAGCGACCGTAGGAGTGGCGGGGGTCGGAGAAATGTCCCGTTAGCACCCAGTAGCGTCTCGGGACGAAAACGAGGTTCAGAGGCGTAGGAAAAAGAAAACGACAACGTGCACTCTTATCATCACTTCTTCTAAAACCCCGGAACTACGCTTGTCGAAAGCCAATATGTACTGAAATGGGGCGTTTGCACTAATCCTCTTTTTGTGCAAACATAACAAGACAGGGACGCGTATCTAGTCGCTTCTATCAGGTTAAAAATTAAAGTCGGGCGTTGCACAATTAATTATTTGTGCAGACAAACAAAACAAGACAGAGACGCGTATCTAGTCGCTTCTCTCTCTCTCTCTCGTTTGTGATCAGGTCGTCTGTATGAGCCTGACCAGTACTACATGCCAGCTCGATCGAGAACGTATCGAGTCGTCTCTTGTTCGAAACTGCACGAACTCAGTAGTTGATTTCGTATCTAGTCGTACCACCTACTGAGTTATGTACTGGTTGATGTTATGCAAACGAAGGGTATTACAAACTTTGATAGTCACGTCTGGTATAGGTGCCCTATTGAAAATCACAATTGGTGTCACTTATATTACGTGAAAATTGGGGTGCATTTTCATATTCGTAGATTATGTATAATAATAATAATTGGACGATTTATATAGCGCCGTTTTTGTGAAAAATCACCTCAAGGGCGCTGTACAAATTGTATATTGTTACACAACAATATTTTGTTATACATTCTTCCTCTTTTTTATCTTTAATATTTTCGGGCTAAATAATAAGCACACTTATTTGTCCTAAATCTGTTCATGATATGAATTGGGTTAACAACCTTACTATTAAAAATTTACTTTGCGTAAGGATCGTTTTTTTAATTTTAGTTTTTTAATTTTATTTTAATTTATTTTATTTTATCTTATTTTATTTTATTTTATTTTAATTTATTTTATTTCATTTTATTTTAATTTATTTTATTTTATTTTATTTTAGTCAATTTTAATTTATTATTTTTGTTTTATTTTATTTTAGTTCATTTTATTTTATTTTATATTTTTTTAATTTTATTTCATTACGCTTTTATTTTATTTAGTTTTGTTTTTTTTGTTTCATTTTATTTTATTTCTTTTTATTTTATTTTATTTCAATAATTTTTTTTTTATTAAGTACATAATATAGGTAATATGCCCAAAACTTACATACATGCATGTTTACAAAGCAATAATAATTAATAAGTACATACAACATAATATCGCAAAACTTATGCTAAAGCAAAGTAAAAATAATTAAAAGATCGAAAACATATTACGGGTAGGTGTACACAAACTAATTCCTTATTGTTACCTGTGCTGATGGTACACTGTTTTAGTACCTTATATTGAGTGTCTAATAAAGGTATCATCACATTATCAGCTTGATATTAATAGTAGAACTTTTTTTAAAAATGATTAATCGTGTCATTAAAAATGTCTATTTAATTGTTAGAGCAGTGTACAGTATTGTAATTTCATAATGTCTGTAGGAAAGGAGAGAAATATATCGTATTTGTGTGATGTGAGGCTTTAATATAGAAAATGTATTTTGACCTCTTTGTTGAATGTATTAATGTTCATTTGTGATAAAATATTTGGCTTGTCAATTGATGCATTTATAATTTTAAAGAAGTATACGTATGCATTAAGTATTGCATGACTATTAGCCCGTTGGATGCGTTAATTTCATTGGATATTGCATTGCAAATAACTTATTAAAATAAATGTTCAAATCCGGATTCTGATTCCACTGTGGATAATCCTAAAATCCGGATTTTTAGAACTCCAGATTATGCGAATTACTAGTAAAAACCTATGTTGATAGGTAGATTAAAATTTGATTTTTCCCCTTTTCCACTATTTACATTTATCATCCGTAGTAAATGTTTTACCTATCTGGGTTACGAGGTCAGATTAAAGATTGAACAGACATGGGCTAAAGCAAAACCTTTGTCTCATTTGGACGTCTACAATCATTATAGTATCTGGGAAGTAAAAATAGATAAACCAGAAACAATAAAGACATGGGTCGTTTGGACGACCCCCATGACGGAGCGAACGAATAAGGAACTCCAGTGAAAAATATTTCAGCTTAAAAAATATATATTCATATAGATCAGCAAACACCGATTCTGAATATAAAAGTTTTATTATACATGTAATTTAGGTATCGTTATTTATAAGTGAATAAAAAATCATCTCATGAAAACAACCTGTTATATCGGTATCATTGCATTCGGAAAATCTGACGAAACGAGATTTTTATTAAATTTTGGTGGAATTTAAATTAAATTTGGGTCACTTTAAGCTCTTTAATTGTTATTCAAAATAAAAACCAATATTAATGAAGGAAATAAGATTATTCATGAGCGAACCAATCATCAAATACGGATATTATGATAATGTTAATGTTAAATACTATTAATAAAAATAAAAAATTCTACTGCAACATATATCTGAAAGTCCGTATATAGGTTTCACAAAAAATATAGGAATGATAGTGCCAATATTTCAAAATAAATATGGTCAACGAACCCTTGAAAACATTGTACCATTTATATTTAACAAATTGCCGCACGAATTAAAAAATAATTGCTCTATGATGAAATTCTCACTGATGTTGAAGTGTTGGCTTTTGGAAAGTAACCTTGTGTGTTGATGGTAACAAATATGACGGTCTCCTTGGTTGTATAGCTCCTCAATATCTGCTGTATTTATGCAATTTTGCTCTTTCTTACATTGCCTATTGAACAAATATGATGGTTTCCTTGATTGTATATTTACGTGATAGCTGCGGGTATCATTGAAAAAATATAATTTAGGTGTTACTATTATATCAAGTCTATCCTCACTGTATCCAACCTGTACTGCTGTTTTATTTATATAATTTTTATTTATACTTTGATATTTTTGACATTTTAATAATATTTATATTTTTGTAATATTAATGATTTTATAATGTTGTTATTTTTATAATATTGATATTTTTATAATAATGATATTTTTATAATGTTAGTATTTTTATAATATTAAATTTTTTATAATATTGGTATTTTTATAATGTTGATATTTAAAAAGTTGATCTTTTTATAATATTGGTAGTTTTATAATTTTGATATTTTTTTATAATATTGATATTTTTATAATATTATTTAAATCGGTGTTATAAAATTGGCCTCTAGTATCTCAATAACAAAACTGTAATGATATTTCTATATTTTTTTCCAACTTATGTACATTGATCACAACATGCGTGCGCCTCTATATCCTAATTTTGCCCTACATTTGTATGATGATTGTTATTTATTGTTGTATTATATAATATTGTTGAAATAAACTCCTTCTGACAAGATACCTGCAGTAGCTTAGCGGGTATAAGTTCCAATTGTATATAATTATTATTATACAATAAAAAAAAATCTTTAAAGTTTTAAAAAGGGTACAAAATTTTATTACTTATCTTTAGTTATGGTTTACTATTAATAGAATATAAAATTATATATTGTAAAGCTCATCCTTGTTTTGACATTTGACATCAAAACCGGCCGGCCATAAATTTGGAGATTTTTGGGGCGCTTTTAAAAATTGACATTCCGAAAATTATTTTAACTATGAAAACAAAATTTATAAAAGAAAAGTGTTCCTTGTTTCACAAATTTATTGATTATTTCAAAATATACCACATTTCATGTGTAAGATTTATAGAACACCGCTGTACTAAACAGAATCAAAACGTCGCTAGAAATGGTTTTAGCTATGTTTAGTGACTAGATTTAATTAACCTGACACTTTTGACTTTCCTCGCACCCTTCAATTATCCGACTTCCTTAATACAACGTTCCGAAATGGCAATGCCTTGTTCCACTGGCTAAAATAGGCAGCTGTTAAACTATAATAAAAGTGCAAGTACGACCTCCGTGATCAAGTAAATTTTATTTAATAAATTTGTGTTGTTTCACAATTAATTAATTTAATATAATATATGCGTACGTTACAGATTGGAAGATACTTTCAGTATCGCCCTGGTAAAAAAACACCGTTCAGAACTGAAACGTTGAAATCTCCACCTTCCTATTCCCCTTCTCCTTCCTCTTAGCCTCACAACATTCCCCAATCAGGAATGCCATAGTCTCACTGGCTCCATGCGGTTGGGATTAATTGGAACTCCTGTGCGGTACTAACATAAAAAGGGCAGTTGTGTGTAGTGTCACATAGATCGTAACAAAGGTAAAATTCATGTTCAGGTTCGGTGATGTACATTGACCAAATTCTTTCTTAGCTGTATACTCATATACTCTATATTCTATACTATACTCATAAATACTAGGTTTTATATGTGAATAATTTGTTTCTTTTGATCTGCTACCAAGGGATTGATCAAATAAATCAAATTCCGCAGAATCGAGTAGGTACTTCGGGACTACAGCTCTTGTGCTGTATTAAAATAATTTATTTTAATTTTTAAACTAGGTGACTTCCTTGTACATCGTTTATTTCTCCCATTTTTATATAATACATCGTTAACGGATACAGCCCAAGAATTCCCTAAAATAAAATAAATACAAAAAAATACCATTAATCTTACATTATTCGCGAGTATAAGAAAGCGGGGATCGGCGCTCCCGTCGTTTTTTCCAAAGCTGTGTTTTCCGATGATGTATCAATAATGCCCCGTCATTTATCATAATCGCGGCCATGACTGTCAGGAGCGCCACCTGCCGCCGCCGGGAGAGGGGCAAGGGGAAGGGCCGTGATGGATCGCGATAGTTGCAAGGCCCAGGAAACGTTATTGGTCGGAGCAGTCAATTTGCGTAACAAAGTAATAAAGCGGTAATTTTGAGTGCTAAATAGTAATTTTTTTTAGATAAATGGTACAATGGGGATATTTATTTTTGAAATTATTAAATTAAAAATTATTTGTATTCACAACTTTATTAATATACACATATCTACATGTTTCGAAAGCGATGCTTTCTTCATCAGGAATATATAGAATACTAAAAAATAATAATATCAACTATAGACAAATTATAAACATAAACAAATTTTGATCAAAATTGAATTGGAGTAGGTAAGTAATTAATCAAAAATTTAATTAAAATTTATAATAAAACATTGAATGACAAATTTACTCGTATATTATTAATCAAAAAATAAATTATTTTTTATTACAATATTAATATGAAAATAAATTCAAGCTACAGCTATTTAAAAAAAATATTTGATTATTAATTAAATTTAATTAACGCTTTCCCTGATTTCTAAATATTCAAATTTATCTAATTTTATTTAATTCAGATACATTTTTTTACCTTTTTTACATATTATACAGTACCATTTAATATAATTTTTTTAAAGTTTAGTAAAGATACTTTGTATGGTGTTTTATAACAATAAAATTCATGTGAAATTAAAACAGAATTTCAGGACATTTTTTCTGTTAATCTTCCATAGCTTATTTAGTTGCGGTTTTCTCCCCTTGTTATTTAATTCCATTAGTATTCAGTGAAAAACCATGTATATAATGTCATATAATTTTCTCTTGCTCTGTTGTTATTTATACCTACTTTATATTTTATTATTTACACCCTTAGTTTCTAAATTGTTATATTATAATACCTGCTCATGAATATTTTATGTCATAGTTTTAATTTGCATGTAAATATATATATATTATAGTAACAGATATACTATGTAGTATATCTGTTATTTTACAATTATATTAGGTTAGGTTAGTTAGTAGAAAGCGAACTTGAGGTGAACCTTCACAAAACTGCGCTACAGAAATTTACTCTTATTATTATTATTAGTGGAGTGTAAGGTAGGTTTGAAGACGTTATACTGTGAATGTAGTGTTACATGTGTCGTGACCACCCCAGTAGGAGAACCTGTGCTGAGGTGTTCACGTGGATGTGTTAAATGTGGTACAAGTATTGATGTGTATTTATTAGTTTTGTTTTAATGTTTTAGTGTTGTAAATTCAGTATAGAATTTTAAGGGAAATACATTTTTTATTATTTTGGTTTTGGTTACAGTAAGCAAATCCTTTTAAAAAACAGTAAACATGTAATTATTGGTACTTTCGAGTAAATTTGATAATATTAAAGTATATTATATGGAAAAAGAGAGAAGGAACTATTAATTGAGCAAGGGATTTAATGTATTGGGTGATGTTTGCTTAGATTGCAAGCACTATATTGATTTTTGGTTAGTTTTATTATGTACTCATTTCAAAAGGGTGCATCGTCGAAACATTTATTATCGCAAATAAACTGTGAGCGCAGAACAAATAATAAATATAGATGCCCTAAAACGCAAGTGAAAGAAACCAAAACAAGGGGGGCAGAAGGCGAGCTAGGTGTACCGTCAATTTAAGTAAAACAGTAATTAAATAAAAAGGTTCGGCTTGTTAACAAAAACCGAAGAATTTGTTTAGAGTATTTAGTTAAGCCCTTTTTTAAATGACGGCATTGAACTAAAGCTGGTGCCAA
The DNA here is from genome assembly GCA_022606495.2 of Halesus radiatus. Taxonomy (NCBI): domain Eukaryota; kingdom Metazoa; phylum Arthropoda; class Insecta; order Trichoptera; family Limnephilidae; genus Halesus; species Halesus radiatus. Next base: position 251,203 of record JAHDVE020012446.1, read on the forward strand.
AATGGGTGTCAAGTGACCTTTGCTTTCAGTCGTCGAAGTCGTACTTAGGGCGAATCTATCGATTCTGACGTCAGTGGTTGTGAGACTGAAGGAAGTGGGAAGGAGGAGGAGATGAGTAGGTGGTAAGTTAAGAATCGCCTGGCTATTCAGATCTCGTCGCCTAACAAGGCTTGAGCCATTAGGAAAATGAACAGTGTAAAGGTGAACACATATTCTTAGGCATAAGGAACTGGAGGGAGACAGCAGGAGTACAGATGTTTCTTGGCAATTCTATAAATGTTCTAGGAACGATTACTGTCATAATCTATTTTTTTTTTTGGGAGAAAGCAGTCACTTTGTGGTTAGACAGATTTAATGAAAATAAAACAATAACTTTGTTTATAACCACGAGATTTTATTTAATTTTATAAGAACCGACTAACTGGCTACTATGTTATTTTTTTTTACAAGTTATCGACATTATCGATAAAACCTTTATTACAAGAAAGTAGTCGAAGGCGACCGTAAATCGAAAAAGTCGCTTCCTTTACTGCATTCTCTTGAATATCAATTAGACATATCGTTGACGGGCCATTAAATGAAATTTCCGAAGTATATAATATATACCGAAGTATATAATAGATAACATATTATGGTATCCAGAAACTTGTGGTAAAATCGTGAAACTGGTGAATCTACATTTGTTGTCAATTTTATGGTCTAATTTTTATTTTTATTTGAGCTTGAGGAAATCGAGTCCAAAGTTGGAATGTTTTAAATTTGAAAAAAGTCTGTCATTACAGGGTTATCGTCAACTGTTAATTATATTTTAAAATGCGTCGACGCGTAAACTAGGCTCCAAAAGATTTTTAACCATTTCGTTCGAAAAAAAATCGAAATCATAATAATAAATAAAAATATTTGTTTATGGTATACGATGTTGATTCACTAGTTTTTCGCTTATACCACTGGTTTCCGGAAATGATGTATATATCATATAAATAAAAACATAGAACAATAATCAAGAAATGAAACGGGCTAAAATCTCTCAGAAAACAGAGTAAAATATAGTCTCACCTGTGATGATAACATCATTATTATTTACTCACGGAATCTCCATGATAAATAGAATTGCAAATAAAAAATATTTGCCGAGTTTCACAGTATTGGATAAAATCTATAAGTACTACGATTATCTAAAGTCAGCAATGGATAGGAGTAGTAGAAAGGTGCAGAGGGCTGTAGAGGGTTGCAGGTGGGAAGGCAGTTGATGTCTTTGTCTGCTGTACATAGCTGCATCCCTACCCCGTCAGAACCTGCCAAGAATCGCCTCGGGGTACGGGAATAGCAGACAGATTGAAATAATATTATGTTCTTCGTATTTTAAAGCAAAGCTTTGTAAGAGGTAAGCTGAGTATTGTATGCTTCATTTAACGGAAATGTATGTCAACAACTAAAATGATATTTCATCTTGTCGAAGACCTCACTGTCCGAGAGTATTTGGTACTCGAATAAAAAAAGCATCACGATAAATTTATTTTTTTAACTTCAATGTTCTGTAGCAATAAGCTTTTCAAGGAATTTAATATCCTGGATGTTCGTGAAAACCACATAAAAAAGATTAAAATCCACGTACACGAAAACTTAGAAAATCGTAAAATAATCACACACGTAAGTCACAACAGAAGGGATTTTCTTGGCCCGATGAGAAATATGGCAAAATATCAAAAGACATGTACATAGTACAATTACATATGTATTCATATTAATACATATACATATTGCAGTAGCATTTTATTTATACACATATACAACTATAAGATTATACCGTTATCCTATACGTTAAGTATCCTACACCACATTGTACATTACATATAATATGTTATGTGTATAACTACTGAATCAAAGCTTGTCGCTATGAACTCTATTTTTTTCCGTTATGTAAACCACCTACTTTATAATATTACCATGAAAACCAATTTATTATTATTATTATTGCCCATTATTACAAGCATCTTCTTGTAACACTTTAAGAAATATTACCATGCAAACATATAACCATATAAATGCAATATGTACACTTCGCTTCCCTACACAAAGGATTGCATAAAAGAAAAGTTTAGTATTGTTAATTAACTGAAAAAATATACTATTTTAATAATAAAATTAAAATAAATATCTGGGACCGACAATATATAATAAAATCCCCCCAAAAAAACATTAAAACCTCGAAGATGTCGTACATCGGTCCAATAATAAAAAAAATGGTTAATTTCCTGGGTAGAGGGGAGTCTAAAAAAATACTAATTAATGTAATTTAAGTTTATTTGTATCCATTATTCATAACACACTTAGCAGATAGATTGAACAAAAACAATAATTACAAAATATTACACCACGCATAACTGGAGCATTTGGATCCTTAGAACAAGCAATCTGTCTAGCTGGGAACTAATATCGACTTAACAAGACATAATAACACAGTACACATATTAATTATTTTCAGATGTTGAAATAATTTCTTACAAACAAATGCGAATATATTTCCAATTAACGAATGTGTAAAATAGTGGTAGAAATAGCTTGACTATTGTTTTATAAATATGTTAAACCAGTTGTAGTAGGTACTTTTGTTTTGAACGTGAGAATTTATTGACATTCATATCAATACCATAACAGTTAATCTTATTGCACAGTCGACACGTTTGAGACGGGGATAAAATAAAAACAATTATTTTTGATTGTGTTCAGATGAAATGTGTCCCAAATAATACGATGAACAATCTCTGCGACGATTTTACTGACCCAAAAACAAAATTAGCAGAAAAACAAAATATTATTTAATACAAGGGTTTCAAAGGGTTTAACGAACTCCCTACAAAATTTAAAAGATTTCAAAGGTGTTGCGATCTTTCATGTTTTAAAATGCTAGTTTCGGTACCTGTATTTTGTACATATATAAGTACGATTTGGTAAGTAGTGAAGGAACAGGTTAAGACTTGCTTTAATAATTTAGGTTCTGTGATAAATCAACATACGTATGAATCGGCATAGTTAAAAAGTTAAGTCATTAAAAGTAGGAAAAAAACTAGACCGCGAACCTAATCTAATCTAACTTAATTAATAATTTATTTGTTTTTACAAGAAAAAAAAACATGTATTAAAAATTTTCAAAAAACCAGAAAAATAGATAATTTGGTTTGATTGGATTAGGGCTAGGCTTTTCGAATTTTTAATGACGTGTTACTTTTAAAATGCCATAATTGTACATAAATTTTATTATTATAGTCGTATTTTGTTCTTGTCAAAAGAGGAGAATTTTTTAATACTAACAGTTTTTCAAAACAAAGCAACGAGAATAAATTTAACACAAGACAAATATCCCAAAGCTTAAAAAATGTTAAGGGATCTAAACATGTTGTCTTTTGTAATTAAATCTAATATTTTTTCTCTTTGCAATGTTTAACGGCGAACAAAATTCTAAATTTATGAGAAAAATTATTAAATATCAACTCAGACATAACCACTATATTATAAGAAGAAGAAATTAAATAAGACTTCCCTTTCAAAAGAAAACAAAATCACAAAACTCATTAATATAATATAGAGCCATGAAGATCTTTCAAGAAATACCGGCCAATATAAAATAAATGGAATATGCGTTGAAATTTAAGAAGGAAGTGACGAAATATGTAAAGTGCAATTTATAATGTCGTAATTTATAAGTTTAATTTGTAATTTTTTGTGACATAAATTGCATTTTTTTTCTTTAAGATGCATTTTGTTTTTTATTAGAATACATGTGACCAATTTAAATATGTTCTATTTTAGGTAAAATGAATAAAAAGTGTTCCGATTCGTACCGATTCATCGACCGGTTAATGGCTGAGTTGGCATTACGTTTGGGTCCTTCCCAGGCGTCGTGAGTTCATTTCCTCGGCTGGTTGAGTCCTCCATTGCGACATAAGCAATATCTTTCACTTACTGTGATGGTATTAGGAGATTTTCAAATATTGTTAGCTTATTCGTAATTTGGGAATCTTAGTCTTTTAAAAAAATGCTCGTATTGAATTATCCAGTCACCAATAATGTAACATTTTATAACTATTTAAAATTAGTGACGTAAAGACAAAAGTAGTAGGTAGTGACAACGAGTAGTTTGGATTTTGTGACTTTGAAATCTTTTAGATTAATAATATGTGAAAAAAAGCAATAATTAAATTTGTCCAGAGCTCCTATTCGTTGATAGGAAGTAGCTACTCCTGTTAGTACATTGAAGAGTCTCTATTTTCAGTAGCTCGCAGTTTGGCACTAATTGAGACAGATGAGCGTTTAAAGAAAGCATCCGTTGGAGAAAACATCATTTATCTTTTAACAAATAGATCAAGATATGAACAGTCTTCTTGCAAATCTATTTAGGGATAGAGATTGCTTATGAATAAGAGATTGATGGTGTATTAATGTTTTGTGGAAAGTTCTGGGTGGAAAGTGAAATTGATGAAATGCGAGTTGTTGAACTGTGAGCATTTATGTTATTTTTGAAATGTGTTCATATTTGGAAAATAAACCCGATGTACTCAATAAGAAAGCTTTTAACCTTAAAGAATATTTTCTACCATAGCTACAGTGAGATTAAATCACTAAGAATTGCTGCCTCGTTTATTATTTGTCTTTTATTGATATGGAAAAAATAAATTTTATTATATTAACATTTGGTACACCATGTAATAATTCTTATTGAGAAATAAAATTAATATAGAATTGGAACAGTAATGGTCCTAGTATTCATCCTTGCGAAACTCCATAATTTATAGGAAGGTGATTGCTATTTTGATTGTTTATGCTAACAAATTGTTTTCTGTTGCTAAGATAAGATTTAAATAGATTATGAACAGCACCAACTATAACAATTTTCTCAGGTTTCTTGAAAAGTATATCATGACTAACTATATCAAAGGATTTTTGAATGTCCACTATAGTATATATAAAATAAAAATTTCCAGCATCAATGCTGCTCCTAAGTTTACTGAATAAGTCGTTTACTGGCGCAAGTGTGTTCGATTTTTTTCTAAAGCCATATTGGTTTTTATATAAGAATGTTTTTTTAAACAGAAAATTATTTAGTATTTCGAAAATTACACGTAATTTTTTTTTCGATAAGAATGGTGAGATTGAAATGGGTCTGTAGTTTGAGGTATTCGTTTCAGATCCACCTTTGTGAATTGGTTTTAACTTGGAAATTTTACAACTATCTGTAAAAGTGATTAAACACTGAATGATTAATTTTGATATAATAGAAACGAATTGTCTTGAAAGATTCAGTATTGTCTTACAATTTCATGTTTCATTAAAAGAGTTGTTAATTATTACCTTCATTAATTATAAAGATGGGAAATATAATCTCTGACATCTTCTTATTATTTTATTCGAATAACACATTTACTTTCTATAAATTACGATGGAATCTTTTAACGGACAAATTAAAAAAAAAAAAAGTGAACCCATTAAGTATTGGTTAATTGCTGTTAGACAACACAGGCCATTAATAAATATCGCCAATTGAAGATGTCATTATCTTACTTGATCCAGTCACTTGAGATTCATATACTGTGGTACGTAAAAATAAAAGACCGATTAGTGGCTCAGTTGACAACTGCGTCAGAATACAAAAGGGTTGTGCATTCAATTTCTCTACTAGCATAGTCCCTTATCATGACATTAACAACATTTCCGCTCAGTATGATGGTAATACAAGTTTTTCGAATATTGCCTGTTTATATGTAACCGGGAATGTTTGTCTTTCTTTCGTTTTTTTATAATACATACGCAGGGTTATTCAAAAGGATGAACTCAATTTTGCAGGTTATCCTCTTATCTTTATCTCTCTTTTTTCTCTTACAGAGACATCCAGTTTGCTCAAATTGGTTATACCAATGACAAATTCTCTTTATAGTTGGAGGTTCAATGTTCATTTCACTCACAACTGACGCGAAATGGTTGCTTGGCGGCGCGAGCACTTTAGCATTTGAGAAACTGAGCAGTGGGATTCGAAACATTCGAACCTCCTCTTTCATTTGCTATTTACATCATTCACATATAACAAAAAATTCAGGAAATATGGCGGTGCGAAATTGAGTTCGTCATTTTGATAACCCTGCATATTTAACGCTGTGTGAAATATTTGCATTTTTATTAATAATTATTTTTTTTTAATTTGCAAGTCAAGAAATATATTCTGGAAGTAACTTGATGGGTTACGTTTCAGTTAATGAATATTTTATTAAAACTTGAGTTAGATCAATACCGTAAAGATGGATGTACCCTGAAGCCTTCATGGTAGGTATTTATAAAATAATAAATGTTTTCAAATTTTAACATAATAAAAATGGAAAATAATATTGACAAATCTTAAGTTTGAGATATGATATCGATGAAGATGACATAGATTGAACTGGTCTCATTAGCTAAGTTGGTTAAGTCGTTGGCCCGGATAGGCAGAGGTTCTGGGTTCGAGTCCCAGATGCGATTGAAATCTTTTCATTTTCTGTCGTTTTTTTTTCGTTTTCATGTTTCATTTAGGTTATGTTACTATTATTTTCTGCAATGATCAAATAAATTAATGTTTTAATTAAGTAATCTTACATACGAGTACATACCAGTTTCGAGCTGAAGCTGGGTTTTTTGAAGTAGGTTTTATTTATTTTTTTTTTTTTATTTAAAGAAAGACAAATATTCTCGGTCTACGAAAAACCTGACAATATTTGAAAATCTCATACTACCATCACAGTAAGCGGAATATGTTGCTTGTGTCGTAATGGAGGACTTAGCCAGCCGAGGAATTGAACTCACGATGCCTGGGTGAGACCCAAACGCGGTGCCAACTCAGCCTGATTCTGGTCAAGGTCAGGTAGAACTAAAGCTTTTGTTTCAATGAATTGTTCTACATTTGAAAATAATGTGTCCAAGTAAACCTGCTCAGGGCTCGAGAACACTTCCTGGATATATTCTGCGAAGGTTAAAATATTATTATTATAATATATATATATATATGTTAATATAAAATATATATATATATATATTTTATATTAACGAACCTTTGTCAAATTACTTCAAATACACAACACCAAATGAGATAAACAAGAAAAAATATATAATAACACATACATACCCTATACGTGAAGAAAGCAATGACAAAAACATTGGTCAATTCAAAAATTCAATTCATAGCTCGAACAATATTTTGATAGTCTATGATATTAGATATATTAAATGATATTCTTTGATATTTTTTTGGGTTTATTTTCGTAAAGCCTAACAAAAAATATTTAGAGAGGTACCAAAAATTTCTAAGCCCTGGCTTGAAGTCTCGACATTCTAGACAATTGAGAATGGTACCTATAATTAGTAGCTGTTGATTGAGGAAAATCAATTAATTGTTTAGGATTCGACGGCAAGGAATGTAAAACTGGATGAGTTGCAACAAATAAGGTATAATACGATTAATAATTTAAAAAATGTAAATGAAAGCAATGTCTCTTCAAAGCTTTTCTAATGAAGACGTGTTTAATCTTTGTTCAATTTCATCACAAGAGGAATCAATTACTACAAGTATCATTTATATATTTTTGTTGGTGATATTTTTATATTCTTGAATCATTAATAACATGCGTATTACAACACAAATATTCATTTTGTTAGAAGAAATGGGGTGATAAAGAAATGGGTGCTGAGAGGAGGCCCCAAGTTGGAGTCAGTGATATGGTTAGAGAGCACGTTGGGGGCCAGTGATACAGGGCAAGCCCCAACCTAGGGCGGCAATGTAATGGTACAGAGGGCCAGAAACCAGTGTTAGACATGGCAGAGACAGGTTAGGTCCAACTCACCTTGGGGTCAGACGCGGTGGCTGACTCAGGGTTCCACCAGGATAGCTCAGTAGGTAGGAGCATCACAGCTCTTCTCTGAAAGGTCGTGAATCGGCACAGCCTCATACCGGCTCGGTGAAAAAAGATACTCAACCACCAAAGAAAAGATGTGAGCTTTCTAAACAGGGTTTATTTTACAGGAAGGCAATCACAGTTGGTACACATGGGGAAGCATATACTAACAATTGGAAATGCACACCCTATCTATCAATATATTATTCTCTCTCTCCAGTACCATTAAAATCGGGCAATTTACTTTAAACAGAGTGATTTACAGCACATTAAAAAGAGGAAATAGTTACAGCTTACATGGGGACATCGGTCGGGGACGAGATAGCTCTAGCCAGGAACGGTGTCTTAATATTAGTGCACAAAACCCGGTCTATAATTTAGGGACCTCACAAGTAAATTGTCAACAGTAATCAGGACTTTTAAATTATGGTAACAAGACGCCATTGTAAACGCCGTGTCGATGACACAACCTCTGCGGTCTGCGAGCGAAATCTTTTTGTGAGCAAAATGGCCGTCGCTCTTGTGCGGAAAGAATGCGTTCGCGAAACTTTTACGAGGAGCTAGGTGCCTATCAACAAACGGCTAGAATCTTCCTTGTTTTTAAATTGTAGTTAATTTGTTACATAGAAGGGGGTTGAGTTGAAAAAGGGGGTAAGTCAGTTTCCCGGTACGTATATCATGCCTGGCTCATTCAACTGCTAGTCAAGCGTCCTATCCGCCAGGCTATCGACCAAATCAATGACTATACATTATCACAATGAATAAAAAAATCAGTTTTAATGATATCTCAAACAGCAAAAAATCATGCATTTATCTTAGCGTATTCTGTGGTGTTGATTAAATACCTAAATGACGCTATAAAAACGATTTCTAGAAGGAATAAATAAAACAAAAATACCCACCCTGGTGTCCAACTTCCCACGAGAAGGACATAGTAACAAGAAAATTATTAAATTTTGAGTTATTTGCACAAAACTAATAATTCACAAGGCGAGCAAAGAAATATTTATTTCGCATTTAAAAAGGGTTTTGTACCTACAAAATTTCAATGTTATTAATACATTATTGGCTGTCGTAAATCAACCCTTTTGTAATAAAAAAATGCGAAAAAACGAACATCTGGCGACTGAATAGGGTGGAGGGGGTTTTGAGAGGAAATTCGCAAGTAGTGTTTGCCGGTGCAAAGCTTTTCTCATTGATTTATTCAAATATTCATCCCTTCAGAGCTCACTTCTTCGGGGAAGCTGCCATAGAAGCTCGCTTGCGGAGGAATGCTTATTCTGATAGAAGTTCGGTATTGCTTGGTAGCTGCTACCCGATTGTTTCCCACCACATGGCGCTCCGATAAAGGTGAGATGAATACGTCAGTGATGAGGGAATAATAATTTTATTTATAATTTCTTCAAATATTATTAGCATTTTTGATCTGTTACTTACCTATTTTTATTCATTTTTGTTTATGCTCATATTTTGTATATTCTTAAATTATTGTTCTCAATTTTTTATCATTTTTCTATTCTTGAAATTATTTTTTAGTATTCATTTATTCCTGAAGATGATAGCATTGCTATGGAAACATGTAGAAATATTTATATATTTTAATTAAAGTGTATTTTTAATTTCATAGTTTTATTTATTTTTATATTTAATATAAATCGAATTTAATGACGTTATTATTAAGTTCTGCAACACAGTTTAACAACAGGCCTGACTGCAGTTTGAGAAATGTTTTGAATGCCGAAACAGCTATTACAATAATAAAAAAAATTAAAATACTTAATAACAACATTCATAAATTGGTAAATAAATGAAATTGAGTTCTATTTAAATACAAAAACAATTAATATTTTATTATTTTAATTGTTTTTGTGTGAATAATTTGATAGATTGTTTTTAGAAATATCTCTGAAGGAGAATTGTTTTTTTTTTAATCAGATAACCAAGCGAAATATATAGGTACCCTCGATAAGACTTCAAATACTAAAGATAACCAATTATTCTCAGGACAGCAATTTGAAGAATGCATAATATGTACATATCGGGAACAGATATATTAAATATCTGTACCCGAGAGGTCAGTGATCCTTTCTCCAATTTACTTATTTTACACACTTAAAATAGTTCTCAAAATTAGTTTACCTCTAAATGAATTGTGACATTGAACTCATTTTTATAAAGTGCTTTCCATGACAAAGCCGCTTAGGGAAGAGTGCTGTGGCATTAATGTGCTGTAGTATTATGTCACGAAATATCCAAAAAAGAGTTAAATATGCAGTTCTACTTTAAAATGTCTATGGAAGGTTGAGTAAAGAGATATAAAATAAAATTGATAAAATTGTGTAAATAAAAATCATAGTAATTAAGAGAATGGAGGTATTTGTAACTCGTCCCAAATTGCCTTTCACGTTATTTATTTATTTACGCCCAAATTGGGCTTTCCACATTCAACGTTTTTATCAGTACAGTACGCACATGTCATTTAGTAATGCAGAAATGTTCGTATAAATTCAAATAAAAAATTAACAAAGACAGGAAAAAAACATATGCATTATATTTTAAAAAACAGCACGGAAAAGTATAAATAATCAGAAACAAAGAAAGTTAGTATTTACTGGAGATTTTTCAATGATAAATTCGTTAATCAACATTAAATTCACAAAATTATTTTTAACAATTCCTCCGTAGCAGGTAAGTTAGAATAAAATAATTGTATGAATATGATAATAACAAATTGATCAGTGCGAATGAGAGGTAGGTAATTTATTCAATTCGAATACTTCTGCTTTCCGAAATAAATTTAAATAATATATCCTTACATTATATAAAATATAGAATGGGAGAGGGAATACGTATAGACATTTACTTCTTTATAGACATTTACCGCCTATATGATTGTAAGTCTTGAAATAAAGGTGGCGAGAAATTAACTTTGTTTCTCTTGAATAATTAGAGAAATGTGACATATATCTCAACACCTAAATGCCATAGGCATCTAAAATTGATGTTTTTCTCATAAATATTAAGTGCTCCTTACTTCTACATGATAATGAAACCACAAACGAAATGGCAATCGTAACTCATCTTCGGTATTTTTGAACTCTCCTGCATCTCGTTTATATATTATTCAATTAGTTTAGTTAATGTCAATGCGATAAAAGATTTCTACTTCCCGGAGTCAGTTCTACTAGAATATATTGTGAAGCAGACATATTTGTAAAATGAAACAAATTACAGCATATGAAGATAACCTCGCAATACAGGCCTAGTTACTTAACACAGTGAAAGCCATTTAAAATAACTTTACCGTTCTGAATTATGGTATCATGCCAAGGTAATAGGTACTTCTGCTGACAAAGCAATATAGCGTTGTTTTATGGTTAGTACTTTGCTTGATATTTTTTGATCGTAAATTTGATGAAAAAAAAAAGATAACCTAAACAAAATGGTTTTTTTCACTTCAGCTGGTTTTCAACAAACGAGCTATTACCATTTGGCAAAGGATATATCCGTTCTTCAATTGAAAATCATCAATTTCAATTAGAATTAAGTCACAAAAAAGAAGGTATATATAAACATTTTTTAACATGTATTAAAAATAAATAAGGAATACGCTCGTAAAAGCAAGCTATTACGAATACTTGTGGTTTCTACTTTTTAACACATATGGCCACTCCATACTCCAAAGAAAATCAGAATGTTACAAATAAATAAATACTTTATCGTTGTTTACCCCTAACCAAATAGAAAAGAATTGCCTCTCGGGCTCTTTTTTTATATTCAGGAGCATGCCGAAAAAATATATAACGTGATAATACGATAATAGGCCGAGATCGTTTTCAGGCGCCGCGGGTCCTTATCTTAAATATTCGATGGCTATCTCGGAAGCGGAAGTCCTGGCCCCGAAAAACTGCTGCTGAAAAACGCGGGAATTTCGAATTTGGAAAATATGTTAATATGGTGGCCATTGTTGGTGCGACCTGTCGGCACGTACGGGTCTATTACCATAAAGACTTCATAATCGTCCCGGAGGAGGCATAAACTATGGGGTCGCTATTCGTACTTCTGCGCCGGCAACGGAAAGGAGATAGTTAAAAGAAAGATCGGAGGTTTAAAAATGTTATTTAAAAATGGAAGGTTATCTTAATTTGATGATAAGTTAGAGGGAACTTATCGAATAATGGAAATATAAGGGTGTAAATAAGTAACTGTAGGTATACACTGGATAATTTAACAAACGGATTGTTTATAATACAAGTAAATAATTTAAGAATGGTACATAAATGCAAATTAAATAAGTAGAGTTGTAAATATGAAATTAGATGAATGTAAAAATTGGGAAAATATCTTAAGAAAAATCACAGTAAAAAAAAAATGAACGATTGTAAAAAAATCTGTAATTAATTTAGTGAGGTGAAAATTTTAGAAACGTTTGGATAAAGGTAAAAGAAAAGACACGTTAAAAGAAATTCAATTAATGGGAAATAAAGAAGTTTTAATTAAGCATTGTCTTGAGATAAGTTTTAATTATTTTCATTTTAATTCAGGTACGAGAAGGCACTTCAAAGAACGTATAAAGTACCGTTCAAGGGTCCCGACTGGGGGCATCCCCAATTGGGGTTGAGAGGCTGAAGGTAGTTGGGAGGGAAAGGAAGGATAGAAAAGAGGAAAGTGGGAAAGTACCTGGCTATTCAGAACTGGTCACCAAATAAGGCTAAAGTTATTTCAAGCAACGTTTCGTTTCTGTATGATGGTCTTTCACCAGGGCGATAATGAAAGTATACTACTCTGAAACGTGCCGCAAACATACCATATATATTATATTAAATGAATAAATTGTGAAATAATACTAATTAACCAAATAAAATTTAGTTGCGCACGCCGTGTTTTGAACCCGCGACCTCCGGATCCATAACCGAGGGACATAACCACCCAACCACGGAGACTGTCAGAATACTCGAAGGCAAATTGATTAAACTGACTGGTAAGTTAGATTTGAGAAAAATTTTTTGCAAGAGTGTGGGCATAGTCAGGCTGAATACCTTCAACCTCTCAGAATCTCACGTTTGTCTGATTTCGACGAAATTTGAGATCAGTAACTATTTAATATTTGTAAAGCGCCCTTGAGGTGATTTTTCACAAAAACGGCGCTATAAAAATCATCCAATTATTAGTCACCGTGATGAAAGCACTATCTCCCAAAATGAACTCTGTAGAAATGAAATTCTTTGTTTACACCGCAGTTTAATATATAATTATTAACATGTTTCAGAAGCCACGCTTCCGTCATCAGGATTTATTTCTGTTTATTTTATCTTATTTTATTTTATTTTAGTACATATAACAGGCAATACGCCCAAAAATTACATACATGAACGTTTACATAGCAATAATTATCAATTACAATAATCAACAAGTGTACAAGTATCGAATTAGTCAACCAGTACGTGTATCTAGGTGTCACGGTGGATTGTAATATGAAATGGGACGTACAAATTTCCAACCTCTGTAAGCGACTTCGAGCCATTGTAGGAAGACTCCACAAGATAAAATTATACGTGCCTATAAAAACTATGAAACTAATTTATTTGTCTCTAGCAGAATCGACTATAAGGTATGGTATAACTTCTTGGGGACACTCCTGTAAGACCAACATAAAACATTTACAGCTGATTCAAAACGCCATGGTAAAATTGTTAGTAAGTAAAACAGTTTTTAACCAAAGGCGAGACATTGATATCATGTACAAATCAATTAATGTATTACCTGTTCGTGGTATTTTGTGGCATAAAATTCTACTGCAACATATATCTGAAAGTCCGTATAAGGCAGTGGTGGATCATGTACACAATACACGTTTCACACAAAATATAGGAATGATAGTGCCAATATTTCAAAATAAATATGGTCAACGAACCCTTGAATACATTGTACCATTTATATTTAAGAAATTGCCGTACGAATTTAAAAACAATTGTCCTATGATGAAATTCTCACTGATATTAAAGTGTTGGCTTTTGGAAAGTAACCTTGTGTATTGATGGTAACAAATATGACGGTCTCCTTGGTTGTATAGCTCCTAGATATCTAGTGTACTTACTGTTACGGTGTTACTATTATATTTAAGTCTATCCTCATTGTAACCAACCTGTACTGCTGTTTTATGTATATATCTTTTAAATTTTTATTTCTTATCTATTTAATACTTACAGATGCTTTGATATTTCTGATATTTACGTAATAGTTATATTTTTGTAATATGAATGTTTTTATAATGTTGATATTTTTAAAAGTATTGATGTTTTTATAATATTGATATTTTTATAATATTGATGCTTTTATAATATTGGTACTTTTATAATTTTGATATTTTTTATGATATTGACATTTTTATAATATTATTTAAATCGGTTTTATAAGATTGGACTCTAGTATCTCAATAACAAATCTGTAATGCTTTTACCATTATTCTTTCTCTTTAATTTTTTTTTTCTCAACTTATGTACAGGACAAGATGCATGCGCCTAAATATAATAATTTTTGCCCTACATTTGTATGATGATTGTAATTTATTGTTGTATTATATTATATTGTTGAAATAAACTCCTGCTGACAAGCTACTTGCAGTGGCTTAGCGGGTATAAGTTCCCACTGTATATAATTAATATTATACAATAAAAAAAAAAAAAAAAAAAAAACAACAACAAAAGTTATCTCCCAAAAACGATTAAAAGAATGAAAAAGAAGTGAAAGTTAGAAAAGGTGTTATAAAGTAGGTGTGTAAACTAACTCCTTATTGTCACTTGTGCTGATGGTACACTGTTTGGGTACTTAATAAAGGGTATCATCACATTATCAGTTTGATATTAATGGTAAAAATTATTATTTTTTAAATTGATTAATATGTCATTTAAAATGTCTATTTCATTATTAGAGCAGTGTATAGTATTTCAATTTCTTAATATCCGCGGTAAAGGAAAGAGATATCCCGTATTTGTGTGATAGACTTTATTATTAAAAAAGTATATTTTATGGCATGTGGAGCGAATGAACGAAGAAAGGAGTGTAAGAAGAATGTATGACGCGAATGTGAATGGAAGAAGAAGCCGGGAACGTCCGAGGAAGAAATGGCACGATCAAGTGAATCAAAAAATTGAGTCGGGCCATGTCAGAAGTCGGAATAATAGAAGAGAATGTATGAGACGATGTATGAATGTGAATGAAGCTAGAAGTGTATGCCAAGATCGAGTTGTTTGGCGATCCGTCCTCTCTGCCTACCCTTGCGGGGAAACGGCGCGATGGTTAGTTAGTTAGTTAGTTGGTTGGTTATATTTTATCCTCCTTGTTGATTTTCTTGTTGGTGTATTAATGTTAATTTGTGATAAATTGTTTGGTGTATCAATTGATGCATGCATAATTTTCTACAAAAGGAATACACCAGAAATTTTGCGTCTGACTGACAGATATTATAGTTTATAGTGCGAAATTCGATCATTATACGTTCCAAATTGATTGGATAAACCTTCACGATATGCAATCGCACGGGTTGATTTTATTTGTATGAATTCGATTCTGTAATTATCAATCTCGTAATTAGGAGACCAAAACCGAATACACAGTATAGTAAAAGAATAACCACAAATAATAAATAATAATGTAAGATAGGCAAATTACAAACAAACATTAAAAATAACAATAAGTAATGAGAGTAGTAGGTAAGTAATTAACTAAAAATGTGAAAATTGTTGAAAAAATAAAATTAATAAAAAATATTAAATCATAACATTGTAATAGAAATTTAAAAACGAAATTATTGTTATTTATAATAATAATATAAATTATTGGATTACTTCTATAGCGCCGTTTTCGTGCCCTCCAGGGCGCTTTACAATTAATTAAATAACGTGTGAAAATGTATTTAAGAAAACAAATTTAAACGAATAATTTCATATTAATTTTATTAATTATGACGCCACAAAATAATTACACACATATTGAAGATATCTATAGAAATGCTTTGAGAGAGTACCTTAGATCAGCTCAACTAACGGAGCGTCATTAAAATCCGGCTTCCTAAAACTGGGCTAGCAGACTCTTCATTAGTGACCAGTTTATATCCCCCGTCCAGATCTCTATTATGACTGACAGTTGAATATTGTAGCCTTCTCTGGGCTGTAGTCACGAAGTGGTTGATTAACCTATTTGATTCTGCGGAATTTGTTTTGTTTGATCAATCCCTTGGTAGCAGATCAAAACATATAAATTATTCACGGGTAACCCGTAGTCGGGATTAGTCTAATTAACAGGTATGAAAATGTAACCTTCTCGGAAGAATTTGATTAATGTACAACGGCACGAATCGGTATGAATTTTACCTTTGTTATAATCTATTTATATGACTCTACACACAACTGCCCTTTTTTAAGTTAGTACAGCATAAGAGTCCCAACTAATACCAACCGTCTGGAGCCAGTGAGACTATGGCATCCCCAATTAGGGTATCTTGTGAGACTAAAGGTAGTGGTGAGGGGGGAAGGAGATAGGGGAGATGAAGGTGGAGAAGTACCTGGCTATTCAGATCTGATCACCAAACACTGCTGAAGTCCTTTCAAGCAACGTTTCGATTCTGAATGTTGGTCTTTCACCAGGGCGGTACTGAAAATATCTACCACCCTGGAACGTGCCTCAAATACGCTGTATATTATTTTTAAATTAATAAATTGTGAATAACACAAATTAAACAAATAAAATAAACCCGCGACCGCCAGATTCGTAACCAAGCATAGTAAAGACGTCACCACGGAGGCCGCCCTACACAAGTAGTACTATTGCGTCAGCCTGTTATAAGTTTGAATGAATTGTTGATCGTAGTTATTTTCAGATCTGGTCAATAAAAACTCCACCCCTACATTTTTTGAGGTATTCCCTTAATAATAGGATATTTCAATAACTTGAGCGCCAGAAATAGACTTGGGCAATACAATAAATGAATTATCTATAAATTCTGTATGGGTATTTAGAAAAATGTATAAGTTTTCAAAAGACATTCTATGAAATAAGTCTCAAAATGTCTGAAAATGGGTGAATAAAAAACCAATGAAAGCAATTTCAAATGCTTTCACTAAAATTCCAGTAAATATTTACACCTTTTAAATAGGACGACAATGAAAATATCTTCCTATCTATTTATCTAAGCATATCTTATCCCACCTTGAAGGCTACTAACTAACTAACCATCACGCCGTTTCCCCGCAGAGGTAGGCAGAGAAGATAGATCACCAACAACTCGATCTTGGGATACACTTCTTGCTTCATTCGCATTCGTACATTACCTTCTGTTATTCCTACTTCTGACATGGCCTGACTCAAATATTTGATTCACTTGATTGTTCCATATCTTCTTCGGCTGTCCCCGGATTTTTCTTTCATACATTTGCATCATATATTCTCCTTACAGTCGTTTCATCGTTTATTTGCTCTATGTTCCCAAACCATCTTTGCGTACCTTTCCCATTCTTACTTATTACGCTTACATCAGGCTTGCATTATTTACGAATCTCAACATTTTTCACACGATCATATATGGCTTTCCTAAACATTTGCCTCAGATATCAAATTTCTGCAGAATTCAGTCTACTTTCATCCTTCCTCCGCTTGTTCCATGACTCACTGCCATACATCAGGATTAGTATCAGTACTCCATTATGAACTACTAACTTCGCTTCTTTAGATTAGTTTTTGTTAGCGCCAACCGCGTTCAGTCTTCCATTATAGGAGTTTTCTGCATTCACCCTTCTTTCAATATCCCTATCGGTCTTTCCATCTCTCATAAACATACTTCCCAAATATACAAACTCATCGACCTCCTCCAAGTATTTATCATTCACCATTATATTACACACTGTTTTCGTACTGTTCTCTCTTTCAAACACCATGATTTAATACTTACTTACATTCATCATTAGCTCATTCTTCATACATTTATGTATTTATTTGTGAGAAACAAACAGCTTTTAATACAAATATATATACAAAGGAAGTTTAACAAAAGGTGAGCCAACAAAGTTTCTTGTGTTAACAGTGGTTAAATACTGATATTTTATCAAAGAAGCTAACAAAAAAAATTTAAAAAAAAAGAAAGGGGTGAGAGGAAGAGGAAGATAGGATCGGGACAGGGGATGCTCTGGATACATTTTATACTCGTGCATCAATTTGTAGTCGTACTTATTACTTTAGAAATACGTACATACATGGATGTTGAAGGTAAGTTAAAAAAATAAACACATCTGTAGGTTGCACATTCACAATTTACAAATATGAACAATGTAATAAAGCTACGTTAATTTTACAGGCATATCTACCACGATTTGATAAATCTAAATTTAACACATAACTGAGCCATCGCGTAGTGCTCCTAATAAATTTATCAGACGCAGTTGCATTGTATTTCGCTCCAGGCAGGCACCAGGTAGGGGTACTAGGTAGCGCATTGTATGCAGCATGCAATAGTATGCCTGTGCAGGGAGAGGAGAGAAAGAAAGGGTAAGGAGCTGGCAAGGAATCCCCGCTAAGATATCTGTAATGATTCACTAAAGCAGCACTGCGACCATAACGCCAGTTTTACATAAAGAACTCAAAAGAGAATTTCCCGCGAGTATGCCACAGGGTTGTAGCAAATCACTAAGTAATTAATTTGTAAAAATACTGTGCAAACATCACAAATATTTTGATATACCATTGCAATAAGGAGCTCCAGTCCACATTTTTTTTATCAATGTCTTCTTTCGATCTTAAAAACATGTATACATACTTTTCTTTTTTTTTAAATTCGTCTTCATAGTTAAATTAATTCTCATTTCGAGTAGTGGTGACCGTGTGACGTCACACAAGCGTCATCCGGACACACGGGATGAATTTAAACAGAAATATTTTAGGCGCGAACAACCGCATGACGTCGTTTCAACGGCACCAAGGAAACAAAGCGATTTGATGAGATATTTTTTTAATCACTACGTATACTTTTATATATAATAAAAAATATATATATTTAAAAACAGCGTTTGTTGATCCACGTGAATATATAATTTTAAAGCCATACTATTTTTCGTTTTAATTGTAACATAATTCCCGCATTAAAAATAACCCGCCGATATTTAAATTCCTCCTACTACCATCAATACAAGCGAAAAATATGGCTTACGGTTGAGGAATTAGCAAGCTGAGGATTGAACCCACAACCGATGCATTTGTCCAATCAGCTACTAACATTTGTTTATCAAGTGCAAGGCAAATACAGGCCTCTGCATCTGATACCCTCTCCTATTGAAAATTGACTACCTTCACTTGTTCTTGCGGCAACTTGCAAATAGTGGTCATCCTCTTATACGACAAACTTTAAATCCAATCGAATAGTACCCATAGGTGATATATCGGAAAATTCTTTTAAAAATAAATCTTATAAAAAATACGTTTTGAATACAGAAATAATTTTTTTAAAGCATGAAAAAATAACCATTAATTTTACTTGATCCAAGGAATTTTCGCCGATAAGATAGCATCAGCAATTTGGATCTCCCAAAAAACTGCTAAAAACATTTTCTTATTTATTAAAAATACACCACAGTTATTATGGATGTGTCTTTTTATAATTATTTCATCATTTGTGTGCATCCCTTACCGCCAACTACCGGCCACATCAGTGCGGGGAGAGTTCTGGTGAATTTTCCAGTTGGCGCGCGCGAACCGCTTTATTGAAACCGCTGGCGGATTTATCGGACGGAAATATTACAGAGGTTCTATGTACTTCGGACGAATAGAGCAGAATGCCACGTGGTGTGGTACTGGTACTTGTACGTCCTACCCCAGTGATACGCAACCTTTATAGCTGGAGGGACAAAATATCAAAAATCAAATTTGTTCGCCGGCCGCAGGAGTAGGGTAAATGGTTACATCTTTACATGGTTATCTTTGCAGGCGATCGTGTCGCTAGTGTTGATTTTTTTTTCTGTTGGTGTGAATTTTGTAAAACGGTAAACATTTTTTATAAATCTGAAATAATTTTTAATAAGCAGGCGAAAATTTTCTTGTCTTCAAGGTAAAACCAATAAATGTTGTCGACTTTTGTTCATTTTGGGAACATGTAAAGAAATGCTTGTGTTTTTGGGTGGTTATTTCAAAATATTAAAGACGGACTAAGAATTAAAAACCTTACATATTTGACCCTGGAAATCTAAGCGATTGCTATAAAATTCACTCCCGTTACACACATGTTTTTAAGAAACAAGAGTTGTTTGCGTACCCATTCAAAGTATTAGTCAATAGCCCGACAAAGAAAGTGCCGCAAGCAAGTATTCCGCTAGGCCTAAGGTAAAACCAGTAAACGATTTTGATAATTACAGAAATTATAAAACTTTTGGATATTTTATTTACCCAAATGGGCCGTACGAAAGGTCCACACGTGGTCAACAGGCCGCTGGTTGTACATCACTGTCCTACACCAACCCTCGTTACTTGTGTGTGTATGGTTGTGCAACGGAATGTGCTGCAAATTATATTCCGCTTTGTTATAATTATTATTAGTTCGTGAGTTGGGAATATTTAATTTATTTCTTAGAGACAGAAACAGAATATTAATGAAATATACTTGTAATAAAAAAAACGTTATTAATCGATATAAATCCCTTAAGACTAATGCGTCTATAGCATTCAAATTAGATCACACACAAAATAAATATAGATTAGGACAAATGGGAAAGGCTTTCTTAACCAGATTCAAAGAACATATACGCTGTTATAATAATAAAAGTACTTTTTCAAAAATCGCAGAACCTCTTTTAGTAAATAATCATGTGCCGCTTAACAACAACGAGCATTAACCCTTACATAATGAAAGAAATAGTCTTAGATTAAATTTACTTAAACAATTTGAATTTAAAAAACGAATGAATGATACTAATATAACATTTATTAATAAAGTAAGGAAAATTATTTATTCCCCACTATTCAGTGTAATCACACGACCCAAACAATATAAAACATATAAGTCAGTCAATAGTATTCACATAATTACAAACCAATTAAGTAAATATTGCCATTTAATACGGGGAAAACACATTATAAATGTAAGAACCTAACGAAATAGAAAATTTTTATATTAATTAATAGAAAAATAAATATTTTCAAAAACATCGTCCAAATTAAAATGGGTTGCGAGTAAATAAAATCATATAAGTCATCGCAACGTGACCTAATCGTTGTTTAAAAATGGCCTTGTACGCCGAAACAGTTGTCACAATAAAAAAATAACTAAAATACTTGCAGAACTTTAACATTCTTAAATTTGTTTTAAAAAATATTTTTCTTGATGGGGTTCCACAAATTAAACACAAAAAAATTTAATATGTATATATATATTTTTATAAACTATTTACTTTGTGGCTTGCCATAATATAACCGCATAAATTTATGTTGGACCACTTAAAACGTTTTAATATATTCCTGACGAGGGAAGCGTACTTCCAAAACCTGGTCGAGATTATTGTATTAAATTGAAGTGGTTCAAAACAAATGTATGCGTTTATATTATAATGTAAATATATACCTTATCAAATTAACTTTATTTAAATAATACCTACACCATCTTAAAAATAATAATAACGTTCAGTGAAGAACTGTGCTGTGTACATAGAATATAATATAAACAAATTAAAAAAATTATGGAATAATCACATTTTTTATATGAATACCGCACAAGAGTCCCAACTGCTCCCAACCGTCTGGAGCCAGTGACACTATGGCATTCCCAATTGGGGAATATTGTGAGGCTGAAGGTATTGGGGAGGGGAAGGAGAAGGGGAATAGGGAGGTGGGGAAATACCTGGCTAGTCAGATCTGGTCACCAAACACGGCTAAAAGCCATTTCAAGCAACGTTTCAATTCCGAATGGTGGTCTTTCACCAGGGCGATACTGAGAGTATCTTCCACTCTGGAACGTGCGCAAATATACTATATATTATTTTTATTTAATTAATTGCGAAACAACACAAATTAATTAAATAAAATTTACTTGCCTACGCCTGGATTTGAACCCGCGACCTTCGGATTCGTAGTCGAGAGCCTTACCCCTCGACCATGGAGGCCGTCAAAGAAAGAAAACAATGAAAATAAAAATATTCTTAAAGAATTTTCTTTTCTGTTTCTCAGGTACCATAGAGATATCTTTTGAAAGAAAGTAATAATTTTTTTAATAAAATATCTAGTGTTATCGGCAAACATTTCCCTCCAAAATATGCAATATTCTTATTATAGGGTTTTTTGTAGATATGGTCCTGATGTAACTTAATTGATTGCTCACGCTCAAATATGCTCTGGAATCGCTGCTTAAAGTCTGTCGGGTATATTGATACATTCTGTATATTATATCGTAATATTTTATTTTATATTACATAAGTTATTTCTTAAATTTATTTTAATTCCCAAAGATGGTTTAGGCTTTAAAATTAGCTTGTTAGTACAATTAATTAGATAAATGTTATAGTGTTTACTTCTTCGATAAATGCAAAACCACTTTGTGGTGTCATTTTAAATATTAAATATCTATAAAAGTGAATGTTTGTCTGTATGTCTTCGATTTTCTCAAAAATTACTAGACCGGTTTCGCTGAAAATAGTACAGTTCATTCTTATTAGTGCAGGAAAGGTTTAGACAGTAGTTTTAGTGACATCCAATGTGTAAAACTATTGCATAACGTTTTAAAATTAGTATGAAAAACATTGAATCCGCCATGTCGAATTGACGTTAATAATAATAATATTTGGATCACTTCTATAGCGCCGTTTTCGTGGGAAAATCACCTCAAGGGCGTTTTAACCTTGTAAGTTAGCCCACTCTGGTTAGCCACAGATTACATATTCAAAAGAAGAAGGTTTATTTTGATAAAATATTTTCAAAATGGAAATCACAAGTGGGTACCTACAAAGGAACATTATTATTTGGATATTATTTGAAAAAATAAATGCATGGACTGAAATAAAATTTTTAAAGGAACGTTTCTTTATATCTTTGTTTAGAGATAGCAATAGTCATCCCAAGGCATTACATTCATTGTCAAATCAATTATGGCATCCAAACGACAATCAAGAAGTCTCAACATCAAAAAAAAAAAAATAATAATAATAATCCCGAACAAGGTCAGGTGCACAGGTGTAGTTTTAAATAAAATGGAAGGAAATTTTGTTTTGTTTTGTTTTAATAGTTATTAAATATATAAATATCAACATGTTTTGGAAGCAAATCTTTCCTCTTCAGGATCTACGGTATACTGCTAAATAATGATAAGAATGGAAAAATAATAAACATAGAAAAATAATAATGTTAGAATAGACAAATTACAAATTTGAACAAAAATTAACAATATGTGATGAAATTATGTAAGTAATTAAATAAAATTTTTAAAATAATTGAATGAAAAAGACTTTTTCAAGAATTAGTTCACCAGTATGGAGAGCCATTAAATCATTGTGCTCGCTACTCGCTTTACAAATTTACGCAATTCATCAAATCTCAGTTAACCCAATTCTTTTCCAATTTATAAATCGACTTCCTTTTTCCCAGTCCACCATTGTCTTCTACGAAATCTTGCTCTACTTCTGTCCGAGTTATATCATCCCCTAGCCGAACCCGAAACCTTCCCCTTGCCCATCTTTCTGGTCCATTCATCTTCCTGTCACCCTTAGGGAAACCTTATCTCAGCAGTCGTGTTTCGCTGGACAACCTTCCAAGGAAAGATGTCCTTTCCCCGCCCCCTCCCCTACCTTGTTCCTTTAGATAAATGAAAGCGTTGAAACGTCCTGTCAATCATTCTTTCATTTAATGTGTCGCTAACAAAAGATTTTTTTCAGGTTAGTAAATTCCGTGTCGCGTGATATGCCACGATCTTCCTGTTTTAATTGTTCAAAGCACAATGTAATATTTACCGCAAAGGATTATATTCACAAAGTATCGACCATATAAGAGAACGATTTTTGGGTGAGTCTCGAGGTTTTAAAAAGTTAAAAAAAAAAAAAAATTAAAATCACTTAGTATAACGCTGCTTAATTGTTCAAAAAAAATGTAAAAAATTACATTCGCAAAGTATCGACCTTACAAGAGAACGATTTTTGTGTGTGCTCGGAGTTTGAAAAAGGTTAAAATATATATATATGTAATGATTTTGTGGCGTCATTATCAATATAATCAATAAGAATAACTTGTTTTACACCACATGTTTATATATTAAAAACGGTAGTTAAAATAAGTTATTTTATTTAATATAATAATAATTTAAATCATTTAGTATAACACCACTTTATTTGAGTATTTTTCCTGTCTGTTTCGAAATCAGCGTTTGTTTCTAAGGGATATATATTAACTAAACCATTATTACAAAATCATGATCAATACATTAGAGGTTGGAGCGTCGGTGGAAGAATGACTGCAGGGGGGGGGGGTTAAGTAAAGAGTGGAGGGAAGAGAAAGAGACGAGAAAGGTGTGAACAAAGTTAAAATATTCAACAACAGAGATTATTATGATTTTTAATTATGTTTTCATCACTCTTTACGGATTTTTAAATTTCTAATGCTTAAGCTGTCAAATCGTTTTCCTTTATTGTTAATATGAAGAATATTTAAGCGAGTATCTTTATTAAAACTATGGTTCTTTTAAATTATATTCGAATGGAGAAAAATTGTTATTTTTAGGTATCAAACGTATTCCTAAAACGTACTAAGTGGATTTATTTTAGTTTCATAATGACCAACCTCAATAAAATAGCATGTTTTTTAAAGCATTTAGAATTATTACAATTTCGCCAATAATACGTCGAATCGGGGGTGTTTTGGAATACATTTTAAAATTTACAATCCTCAAAGAAAGACTGTCAAATCGCAATTCTTCGTTTCTCAATAATTCTAGTGACCATTAGATGACCCGCTGGGAGTTTTCTTAGAAAAACTAAATTGTTTTCGCGCACAGTATGATAGGTTACAACCCAAGTTTATAGTTTTTTTTATATAGTAATACGGATAACAAGAGTGAAAGAGTGAATTTCTTAGTACCGCCAATCTGAGCGAATGACGATGGTATAGAAATCAAAACAGGAGCTATTTTTTAGACAACCTATATTTTTTAATGTTATACTAATATGCACCAAAATAAGTTCAATTTTTTTTTAAATTTTTACTTTAGTTGCAAAAGAAGCTTGCTACTAAAGAAATGTATTCTATCAATGGATGCTCCTAGAGTCTTCTACCGCAGTCTGCGCTCCGGGGAAGTGAGATGAATAATACGTCAGTAATGTGGGGATAATAATTGGATTGTTTCATGGAATATCTAGGAGGAGTACCATAACATTGTTACTCTACAACAAATAATGTCGTTTGATACCTACGTACATAGTATACCACACTCAAAATTACATCTGTGACTTTTAAAATATAAAAAAATGTTAAAGGGGGAGAGGAACGTCGAAGGGAGATCATTTATTAATTCGAAATATTGATAATGTTAGACGTACATACAAAATATTTTTAAATGTTCAATGTCTTCAAAAAATACTTTGATTTCCTCAAATTAAAGTTACATGCAAATGATCTATATGGCGTTTAAAAGAGGAAGTCTGAAAGTCTCGAATCCCATACTAGATTCTAAATTAACGTGGGAAAAATACGTACGAAAAAATAAAAACAGTTAATAAATTATTCCTTTACAAGACGACCAAAAGGACGGGCTTTACTTACGCTGCTCCCATTTGGGGATATGCAGCTCACAAACACATTAACAAACTCTAAACCCTGCAAAACAAAGCCATTCGATTACTAATGAATGCGCCTAAGTGGATCGGGGTTAACACTCTAGACAAAGACACAAACATTCCTCTGATAAAGGATCTTATGGTAACACATACTGAAATTTTTTATGTAAAGAGTGAAATCCTGCTTCTAAAGTTGAAGTATAGTTATTAAGTTTCAAGTCATCCACTTACCACCAACAAAAATTCAAAAGTAAAGAAACATTAGATAATCATTTTTAATTATGCTAGAGTCAGAAAATCTTGTTTAGGAACTCTGTATACCATTCATATCAAAATCAAAATCTCGAATCCCACTGCTAGATCGCTCATAGTTGCGCAAACAACCTAGCAAATTACTGCTAGCTTGGTCCTGCCGCTAAGCAGTAATTTCCATCGGTTGTGAGTAAAATGTCTACTGTGAACCACAAGGTTTTCTCTGTTCATGAGTTCTGTAAAACTGAGACTGCAAGTGTAGTGCAGTACTTTTCGTCTCCATTTTAACATTGAACCTCCATCTTGAAAAGACATTCGTTGGTATCACCGACTTGAACTAACTGGATATCTCAATAAAGAAAAACCCGAGCCGTTGCGTGTATCAGAAGAGAACATGCGAAATTGGGTCTATCATTTTGAATAACCCTGTACCCACAACAAAAGTTTTTAAATATTTTTATTTAACACAGCTACGATTATTTTTGTTATGGTTTATTAAATATAATTGTTGTAATCGAAAAAAAAAAAACAAACAAATAAAAAAAAATATGTCGATTTTCACAAATATTTTTTTTCCTCGAAAAGAAAGCAAAACATTTCTGCGTTACAAATAATCTGACAACATTTGGAAAAAATGCTACTACCATCATTTTAAGCGAAAAACATTCCTTGTTAAATGATGGAGGACTTCTACTAACTGGTCATGAAGTCAGATTTCCGATTAAATTTGCTCTGATTATCACAGCTAAATAGGATGCTTTAACATTTTAAATCGCAGCGCTTTAAGGCAATCAAAGCTTCCAGCAAGTGAGGTAGTTGGATAGCCAGCTCGTCTACCCCCACAAAGCCTTCTTTCATCAGGTCTCAAGTTTTCATGGGCCAATTTGTCTCCGTTTCATCTGCATCCGGTCCACGGTCCATGGGCCATTGGGCGGCGGAGCTACCTCTCATGCTAATCAAAACTTTCCCGTACAATCAGCGCCACAATGCCCATTCAAAAGTTCTCCCTTTCGGCTGGATTGAGTCCTATTCAGACGGATCCAATGCTGGGAAATTCACTCAACTATCGCAGTCAATTAACAAGCAATATTTCCAGTTAACGGCTTGTATCAAACTGCTGCCTTTGAACGGTGCATCGAATGGATAATAATTGAAACGGGGCTGCAAAGTTTACCCATTAAAATATTTAGGTGGTAGATTAAAATGTTGGAATATCTAACGAAAACCATTTATTATTGATGTGTGTTATGGTATTGGATGGACGATTGATTTACGATTTTAACGATTGGAACTTTTTTTGCATCTGAAAGACATCAAGAAATTTCAATATTAGAGTTAAGGAACACCTGAGGTGTTTAAATAATAATAGTATTAGTATTCTGAATATTTTGGAAACAATCATTCTTTCGATATAAATAAAAATTTCAATATTTTACGTACAAATACAACCGGTTTACAATTAAAATTAAAAAATTAGAAAAAGTGATAATAGTCAATTAAATATAATAAATAATAAAATACATATATTTTGTTAAATTTATTTTCATTAGTAATAAAAATGATGTAAATTTGTTATTCAATGTTTTACAAATTTTATTTGTTAAAATTTTTGATTAATTCCTTACTTTAATCATTTTTTATTTTTATAAATTTTCTCTTCTTACATAATTGTGTTATATGTTTATAATTTGTCTATACTTGAAATTATTATTTTTTAGTATTCTATATATTCCTGATGAAGAAAGCATCACTTTCGAAACATGTTTAAATTTATTTATTAATAAAGTGGTGAATTATTTTTTTCATTATTTTATTAATAACGACGCCACAAAGTGAAAACCGATCTTCAAAATCGAAAAATTACGAATACGACTTTAAAAATCTATTATGTATTCGAAGTTTTAGCCGTAAATCGACCACAACTGAAAATGGAGCTCGTCTACTTGACAGCCGCGGGGTAGAGTCGCGGCGTGTTCAAGAAAAATTTATATATTTAAATTATTTTATATTACATTTAATTTTTTTTTTAAATATATATATAAAATACTTGCGGAACGTTCCAGAGTGATAGATACTCTCAGTATCGCCCTGGTGGTTGCATCTCTCTCCCGTCCCCATACTCTTCAGCCTTACAACGTACCCCAATTGGGGATGACAGTTTCATTATTATACGGTATAAACATTTAAAAAAATACATACTTAAACACTTTTTAATATTGAGTTCCATGTCCTAATTTGCATTTATTTATATTCACCAAATACCTTCTTTTAAACATCTTACTTTATTGACCAATCATCAATGTTCCCATCGCGTCTAGGTCCCACTCACACATCGTAAATTCAATCTCTCGACTAGCTAAGTCCTCGATCACGACAAAAGTAACATCTTCCACTTACTGTGAGAGTAGTAGGAGATTTTTAAATATTGTCAGGTTATTCATAACTCGAGAATGTTCGACCTTCTTTAAAAAAAAAAAGTACAAATTTTATAAATATTATTTGACGTAAATTAGTGCCTACGAGGCAGCCAAATAAATCAATATATTCAAAGGTTAAATCATGGATTTTGCAACATATTTGCTTGTACTTTGTCGCTAATGTGGAGTATGACTATCTAGTATAAACTAAGTTAATAATCCGTTATTCACCTGGCGGCTTCCATTTGGCCAGTATTGAGGCTACCTTGACGCGGAAACACGATAATACGGATTGAACTGCATCAATGATCAGTGCATTTGCATAGAGTGTATTATGTGAGTTGCATAATTTTGGGAAACTTCGATTGCACCTACGGCTGCAACCAACATAGCTCAGGAGATTTGCATTTCAAGAGAACACGTACTTGAGAGAAACTCACCGGGCTGCTTAATCTGTAAATTCTCTCTGCTAATAACGATTCCAGGTGAATAGATTATAATTCGACTATGTTCTGAGGAAGGAGAAGCAATGTTGAACGATCGCGGTATATATACTATAATTAATTAGTTGAGATGCCAATATACGAATTAATATAGTGCCATCTAGTGGCTGGAGTTTTAAGCGGTTTAATTTCATACAGTTTAAATAGATTTATCTGAATAATATACTGTTTGCGTAGATAGAAATTACTTTGTGGTTTTACATGTTTATTAAATAAAATAAGCACTTTGTTATGAACAAATTTATTTTCAAATCATCACCAAGCTTCGTACGGGAAAATTTAAAACTGATTTTTTTTATTTACTCTAAATAAATTATAAAAAAAATATTGAGCTACAACATTCATAATTTTAATGCCTTTTTGCTGGAGTATAGTACAAACCTGATAGCCTTTTTAAATACATATTTTTAACAGTTCTCTGTCCCTAGTTTATGAATGTAATGAAATACTAAATAAAATAATTTGTTCGATATTTTCTTGAATTTCTCACTTTTAGGCTTGACTTTTCTAATTTACATAATATCACAGTTCTGGTATATATATAAAAAATGTATTAATTAGTTCTAATACTTTTGGCAAAGTCATTGACAAAATTACGTTTTTTTTTTTAAATTTTAAATATTTACAAAACCAATTAAAATATTTAAAAAAATACAAGGCAAAAAGTCCCGATAAACTATTTTTTATAGCTTTTCTAATGGGAGCTTTTTATTCAAAACTTTTTATTCAAAACTATAAATTGGTTCATATGTGTACACCACCTTATTAATATAAAGATATCTACATGTTTCGAAAGCGATGCTTTCTTCATCAGGAGTAATAGTAAAAATAATAATATCAAGTATAGACAAATAATAAAAATTAGAACACAATAGACAAATTATAAACATAAACAAAAATTTATTAAAGTGGGTAAGTAATTAATCAAAAATTTTAATAAAAAGTAATTGTTAAAAAAAAAATTATAAAACATAGAATAACAAATTTACAATTGAAATTAAAAAATAAATTATTTTCTTTGTAAATATTAATAATACGAAAATAAATTCAAAAAAGCTATTCTCAAAAATATTTGATTATTTATTAAATCTAATTCACTATTAACGCTTTTTCTGATTTCTAAAATTTCCAAATTGTCCAAATGTAAGCCCGTTGTATTTGTCCGTAAAATATATTTAAAACTTTATTTTTAGGTCTTTACTTGGATATTGCGGCCGTTGGTTTTAATATACAATGCATTAACAATGTATGTCAACGTAAAGTCTTAAAAATGTCAATTTAAATAATGTGAATACAGGTCTACCTATATTGATAACCTAGAGTTGCATAAAGGAACTCTTCATATAAGTTTGCTACTGAAATCATGGGAGTTTTTCGCATTTCTGCGGACTTTCAGACGTTCCCATGACCGTAGTCAACGGGATTAAATATTTAGATCATTTTTAAGCTACTCTTTATTACGGAAGTTAATTCCAATACTTCGGAAAAATGATGGTAATTGAAAAAAATGGCTAAAATACGTAATAATATTTGTATGGTAGTATATGACCGTTATTAAGAAAAATCACCTCAAAGGCGCCGTACAATTTTTTTCCAATGCTCTATCTTATTACTATCTATAAATTTTATTCAACAAGAGAAAACTATATGTTCAATGACCGAATTTATATAAAATTATTTGTGACCTTTTGGGAAAAGATCTTAACTAAGTAGATTTAAAACCCTAACCAAGGGAATGAAAAAGGACAAACATTTGGTAACAAACATTTTACTAAAGCTACTTCTTGTACTTACTGAATAAAATATATTTAATATGTTGTTAATAGTTTGCTGCATTCTCTTCGGGTTACATCCCTGACTTTCGTCCTCAGCTCATAAAGCTGAGTGATACGTAACTCAATCTTATCAATATTACTCAAAATATTGTCTTTTTTTATCACATAATATAATTTTTCATATACATAATCTCTTTATACTTAATTATTATACTTTTTCTAGATATATTATATTATCATACTAATAATAATAATAATAATACTATTATGAAAAGGAGGTTAGGGAGATAGGAAAGAGGAAGGTTAGGTTTCAAAGGGATGTTATGTGGTACAATTATATCGGCAGGACTTACCCTGAAGATGGCCTCTTAGATGAGAAGTCTGGTCCAGGCATTGGTTAGCTCAGATCGGCAGCAGCAAAAGGTTCTCACGCTCAGGGCAGTGAATCGACACAGTCTTATAATTGGGTTTAAGGTTGTTTCTAAGCTACGTTAAATGAGGCGAGGAAGTGCTTTCAATCTCAGAGTTTATTGTATGAGTAGAACAAACACAGTAAGTTAGGAACAATCGAGTAGTTAGTAGAAAAGTCCTATTCTAGACATAATTTTAACGTAAAATTCTCTCTTTCTGATTTAAATCTCTAACCGGGAATAGCAAGTATGACAAAGGCTAGTACAACACATTAAGGGGAATTGCAGAATCAGTTTACATGTGGGGACTGGTGAGCAGAGTGGCTGCTGGCGGGATCACCATAGCTGGACATCTCCACACTGAGTTTAAATGGACTTTGACTGGCAAGTCACCATGTGGGGTGGTTTGCAATAAACGGCACGACTAGCTACGGGCTTCAACCCGCATTCATAATACGTTGCCTAACAGATTAATAACACAAAATGGCGACCTCTTTTAAGAGACGCTGTTGGCAGTTTGGTGACTGGACGGAATGTGAAGCGCGTGGGCCGCAGAAGCGGCCGCCAAGCCGCCGTGGCGCTTGCGTCGCTTCCTCCTGCTTTGTTATCGGACAGGCCAATGTATGATCTGATTGGTTTAATTTGAGCGTTAAATCACCTGATTGGTTAGTTATGGCAGTAAATGTTGCAATTGCTTGCCCAGCTTATTTGTTACGACGAGTAGCTAGAACTCAACTCAGGGCCATCCTATCGTTACGTAACAATACTTATATGACTTGCATAGCGCCGCTTTTGTGCAAAATCACTTCAGGGGCGCGGTACAAATACTACTTCCTAGGGTTTATCTAATTATGTACAAATACAGAAACATACTTCCCTGGAAGGTTCAATACTAGCTTTTTTCCCCTCGGTTTTTGTATGATGGCACTTAACGTGAACTAAACTTGTCAATTTCACTATCCTATAACGGATTTGTTCCTCAATCTCAAAGCTTTCTTAAATTTGTACAGCGCCCTTGAGGTGATTTTTCACAAAAACGGCGCTATACAAGTCATCCAACTATTATTATTATTAAATGTTTTTGTTGAATAATGTGTTTTTCAAATAAATAAATAAATGCACTTGACCAATTAACGGGAAGCTTCGTTAAAGTGTACGTACTATTTATATTATGTGTAGGCAGATAATATAGAGGACTTGGTAGATCACCTGATTTTAACACTGTTTAATTAAAAAAATTAGATACAGTTTTGCACGCAGAGAACATAATATTAGACACACGATGCATTATTGGTGACGCTACGAAACCCTGTTTTTTTTCTTTCTCTGTATAATGCATTATATTATGTATTATATAATTTCATACATTTTTAAGTCACCCGAAATATAAAATCACGTTGATTTTTTTTTCACAATATCGTGAACTCAGATTAAATTTTACTTTGCAATTGTATAGTATATATCGTGTAGATCAGGCTATTACTATTTATATATTTTTTTAAAGTATTATCTACAAATTAAATACCTTTCCCTTCATAACTTCTCTGTTTTATGCACTTATACTTTATAATAATAATGATTGCCTTCTTTTTTTATAAAAAAATAATAAATAATGATATCTATTGATTTTTTCATTTACGAAATATTAAATGACATTGTATTAAATTGATGAAAAAAATAAAAGTAATTGTTGGTTGAGGTGTTTTAAGTGCAGTTGAGTGGTTTCGGTGTTAGTCTGTATTTGGTGTTAATATATTTTCTATTTCAGATCTACCTATGAAACTTACCCAGTGTTTTTTTTTTTTTGTTTTAAATTTATTATGGTTGTTGTGATTTTTAAAGGATGGTGGGATTTTGTTGTAGAGTTTAGTACTATAGTATAAGAGGTTTTTTGTCCAAATGTTATGTTTGTGGTTCCTTGTTGTATGTGTTTTTGACTCTGGGATACATACATATATATCATAAATATGTTAGACTTATATACCTGCTCGTATCATGTTCTTTTTTTGTTAACTTAAAACCTTTTTTTTCTCTTTCTGTACAAAAAATCATTTAAATGTTAAAATATGTAAAAGCCCATCGGGTGAAAGCCCAATAAAAAATAAATAAATTTATTTTAATATTTCATGTTCTTTTTTTAGGAAATAAAAAACAAATTATATTATATAAATGCATGTGATCCGATGTCTACTAATAAGTTAAATAGGTTAGTTAGTTAATTAGAAAGTTTTAGCGATGGTACGAAAATGCTCTTCAGCAAAAATGAAACTGCGATATTTTCTTTCTTTTATTCCACCCGTCATCTCGAGAAGAATCTTAACAAACGTCTCATTAAAACGTTTGAACGGTTCTTACCTTATCTAACGGAAATTTCCTAGGAGGTACACCCGACTCACGAAATGGCTGCGCTTTTCACACGACATCAGTAAACCAAGACGGTGAAAATTTACTTGGCCGGTGTACCCCCAGCGACTGAGCACGTACCGGTGATTCCGAAGCGAAGTGTGGATGAACAATTAGACATAATTTAAACGTAATTAATTATTTTCTGATTTCTCAATTAAAATATTGTTCGATCGTGTGAATAAGTTGATTTATTTATTTACAGCAATTCATAAAGTGTAAACATCTTGTGTTTTTTTTAGGGGTTGGATAATTTTATTATTTAAGGGTGGTGTTTATTTGGTTAATTGGTATAAAATACATATTTCTTTTTAATAATGACGCGACAGAAATTCCAGTGAATTAATAATAAAAAAGAGGAAAATGTTTGTTGCTTTAAGAAAATTGAAGGATTATAGGAAATAAATTCGATCCTCATTTTAAAATAGTCAAATCAACTTAAAAACAAAATTTATTTTTGTGTTTAATTCGTAATACTTCATTTATTACTGTTTTAAAATAAATGTAAATGAAATTTAATAATGTTATTATTAAGGTCTGCAAGTATTATTAGTTTTTATTATTGCGACAGCTTTTTCGGTGTTCAAGGCTATTTTCAAACTGGATTAGTGGATTAACCGTAGTTTTAAAATGGCCTTGAACGCCGAAACAGCTGTCACAATAATAAAAACTGAATACACTTGCAGAACTTAATAATAACAGTATTAAATTTAATTTACATTAAATTTAAAAAAATATTTATTAAAAACAAAAGATTTTCGTTTTATTGGAATATAAATAGTTACATACAATTATTTTTAATTAAAAAAATGTGCAATATTCATGTTTTGACAATAATAAATAATATGAATTGCAAATATTGTCTTTACGTACATGTTTAATAAAGTTCAAACATATTTATTCAGGTGACCACGTACACTCCGTTTATGACATCTACCGTTAGATGCCGATGGTTAATACGAGTATGAGAAGAAGTGAGAATTTTATGTTTTGTGTTATGGATGGCTATAATAAGCATGGGTAAACAGATTTTATGTATTTTTGCGCTATGACAAGCGATTATTAGCGCACTTTACGACGTTTCGACATGGTAACACTTTTAATCTTCACTTACGTTAGAAAGATCCAGCGCTGTCTGATAACTGGAACATGCAGAGGTAACATACTAATCGTTAATATCTGCACAATAGTGTAGCATCGTTATTCTTAATTTGATAAGTAACTTTTTATGTTGTCAAATCTGAACAAATCTTTGTAGGGTGTAATAATACCCTTGAGAGAAGAAGTAAATACTCCATTGAAGACCAACAATATTTTTGACATAGCGTTTGCATTTCACCCAAAAAAATATTGTGAATATTCAATGCTGTGGAAAATGTTTTGTTCAACATTCTAGAAAGCAAAAGAGTTTTATTTTTATCGAAGGAGTATATACGAGTAAATATGTTCAATATATTTTTTATTCTTTAAATCTTTTGAGGCATTCGAAAAAGACATTTTTTTAAATTACGATTTTAATTACTTTGAAATAGAAGAATTGTGAAATGCGGTTGGATACTTGAACAGTCGAGAAAAGAATATAAAAATGTATTGAAAAAATATGTACTTACGTCAAAAGGTTAAGTGACAAACTGCTTTTTTGTTAACAATTATTTTTATAAACAATAATTATTAGCCTGAAACACTCATCCAAATTGAAAAACCTTCCGAGCAAAGATAAATGTCGCCGGCAGGACTCGAACTTGCACCCTTCTAATATCCGGTCAGATGCTCTACCATTGAGCTACGTCGGCTTATCGCAAAGTTAATCAATATATACTAGTGTTTCATTCAATAATTACGGTTTTTTTTATTATTTTTCACCTGTAAACAACCAACTTTATTTAGTATGAGGAAGGCTTGTAACGGCTAAATCCCTCAATAGGTGGCGTCGAGACAAATTATGTCTTCATTTATTGGTGAAAAATGTTTTGACTTGTCAAATATTTATTAATTGATAAACTGAAGTTTTTTTTTTTAAGACAAGATTTTTGTGCATAGCGCAAAGGGTAACAATTATTTTTATAAACAATTATTATTAGCCTGAAACACTCATAGAATATCAACTTTATAGTTGTTATAAAAAAACGCTCAATGGCCAGAACCGATATTATTGTTTTATTTTGATATCTTTAATATATATATATATATATTAAATATATAGTTTTGTAAGTGTACATGCTGTATATTGTAATACTAAATTAAATTAAATTACGTTAATATGAAAACAGAGTTCTACAAGTAAACTTTAAACATGTTAGCACGTACCCGACAATTTAACCAGTAATTTCTGTGCATATTTAGAGTAAAAAAATTTTTTTTTCAACAATATAAAAATACAATAGATATTGGACAGTTCAAATCGGGTAAAGTCATGTATTTAAGGATTAAACATTAAAAAAAATTCACCGGAAACAAAAATTTCATTAACTTGTTTTACTCCAAAAATGCTCAGGAATCACTGCTTAAAATTTTTCGAGTACGAGCTGTTACACCTGTATATATTTTCCTAGAAAAGGAAATAAAATTTCCTCATTTAAATAATTTCACGTTGCCAAGTACAAATCTTTATTTTTTTAATACAAATAAATATCGGAAAAAAAACACTGACAATTTTCTTTCATGCTGCGGGGAAAAACTATTTAAAAAAATCAATTCACATGAATATGTCTAATCCAATGAAAACTCAGCGATGTAAGTCCATTAATCCTCGCTCCATCCCATGCTAGTTTCTGCATCTAACGATCTGAACTGACGCGGCTGCAGTATGTTTGCACTAGGGAAATGCAAAGCTAAGGATTTCTTCAAACGATAATTCAACATGGAAAATATCAGGGATAGAACTGGAAAACGATTGTTCAACTGTAGAATGCAGAGGTTATAATATATATATTTTTCAAAATTACTGCATGAAACTTTAACTTTGTAGATTTTATATAAAGCTTACGACGATATTTCACGAATTCATGTAGTGTAAATATTACTGATGATGTTATAATGTCTTCAAACATTAATTTGTTTAATATAGATTAAACATTATACATAAATAAATTCGATATTTTGAGATAACCTTTCCTCTTATGATATAAAATGTACTGAATGATATAATATGTGTATTTTATTAATTTAAGAAATAATTTTATTTACTTATTCATTTATAAAAACACAATATATGAGAGTGATGGTACTCTACAAGTAATGCTAAGGAATCCTGCGTTGAGAGTGGGCATAGTTAACAAAAAAAATTGTTATTAAAATATAAATATTCAATTAATATTTAATCATTTATAAAAGAACTAATGAAACATTATACTGTCTGACATTTTATAGTAGACACAATATGAGGGCGCTGCGATCCTTTAAAACGTTTTAAATGAGAACACCAAGATGGCTCATAGGAAGATTATTGTAAGTTTAATGGAGTGATCCAAGCATTTTTTTTTTATTTGAACCAAACGGAATCGAAAAATTATTGATACTTTCCGAAAGGAGATGATTCTCTGTCATATTTAAGACAATTATTTTTTAACTTTTTTATTATTTAAGGCATTGGAAAGAAAACAATTATATGGAACAGGCACTTTTTTGTATATATGAAATTTATGTATCGAAATAACTATGTATTAGATGTTGGAAAAATAAATAAAAATCTATTTCACAGATCAAAAAAATGTTTTTTTCACTTTTTAATTTTTTTTTTTTTGAAATCAGAAACACAGAAAAAATATGTATATAAAAGGATCATATATTATACATGCGATCTTTAATAAATATGTGGTGTACATAATAATATGATGTTTTGCATTATTTCTTTAAAACTAACTGTCAAAAACGAATGTGAAAATTTTGAACGTGAAGAACATAATTTCAAAAACATGCTTAGCAGTATTGCCATAGTAATTGAAATGTAGTTCCACTTCATTAAATGTCTAAATTTTATTGCTAAGCTATGGTTAGTATTATTGGTAACTTATACTACCTTTAAAGAGGTCTAAAAAATCGTTGATGTTTGATTTGTCTTGGATGGTGATCGAAATGTTGGTGTCCAATCTATATTTAGCGTGATTTGTGTTCTGTCTAATGGCCAGTGGAATTAGATTGTTTAGCTTTGTTGCAAAATATCTACATTTTCTTTGGCAAAATGTTGCTTTAGCGAAAGGGATAAGTAAAAGATTATGCCCTTTGGATCTATCGCGAGCAGTTTGAACATTGTAAAATAGAGTTTCGTGATGAAAGAGATATGCTGATATGTTTTTGGCGTAAAGTTCTTTCAAGGATTTTGTCTAGCGATGTGTCGTTCATGAACGAGCCGTTCATTTGTGCAGGCTAATTTTTATGAGCCGTGAGCGTACGACTCCTGGTAAACCGTACTCAATTGAACTGTGACTCTTTTTAACAAACTTTGAAACCACCTCAGAAAGATTGTTTATTTATCTAAAAAGATAAATATATCTCAAATTTTTTATAATATTCTAACGCATTTCTACGATGACGCATCTTTAAATAAGGTCCTTTGTTCTTTTTTCTTTATAATAAATCATCGCATGTATGTCTAATTTCAACAAGGCTAAATTATGTCCACCACCGTGGGATCTACACCTAATGTTTGGTATCAGAACGCATCTTAAAGCAGTTGTTTTCAAAAGTTCACACATTCGTGTGTAGAAATAAAAATAATTACCGCATTTACAGATGTGTAGTCACTGTACAACACGTGAACCGCGCCTGACAGTCTGGCATCTGGACATTTTGTACCCACACTATACGCCGGAAGCTGGGAGTTATAGGAACTGGCAGCCGTGTGAACTAAGTTATAAGCTCATGAACTGGAAGTCATCTCTTAATATGTGGGGCTCTTAAATGAGCTGTCG
This sequence comes from Halesus radiatus, assembly GCA_022606495.2. NCBI lineage: Eukaryota > Metazoa > Arthropoda > Insecta > Trichoptera > Limnephilidae > Halesus > Halesus radiatus. The sequence goes on from JAHDVE020012446.1 coordinate 289,572, forward strand.
TTCAATTGAGTCATACTTTTGAGTCGTATGAAAATATTGAGCTGGTACCGTCACTCCCGTTCTTAACAAAATGAGTCATGGTCCATCGCTTATTTTGTCCGAACTGCTGTGATTGGTAGTTTTGAAAAATTATTATAATTAGTTTCAAAATTATTTTGTTAACTCAATAATATTGTGTAAAAGTGTTTTTTTTTTAAATTAAATAATTAATAATGACGCCAAAAATTTAGAAATCGTTTGAAGAAATTATATATTTTTAACACTGTTTTCGATCCTACCGTGTGATCATCAGGAAACGAAGCAAATACTTTGCGAATGAATTTATGGTTAAGTAAGAGAATACATATCTACGAACTATTCCTTTAATATCGGTTCATTTTTCTTAACTTTGTGCTGCATACTATAATTTTAAAAGACGTTCGTGTAACATTATGTTTAAAATATGCCTGCATTATTCAAATCATAGATATAAAAACTCACATTTAAATTAAATAACAAAAAATGTGTCTTAGTTCAGTTTTAATGTAGTCCTGACGAAAGAAGGGTACTTCCGAAACCGGTCAAGAATTATATTAAGTTTAAGTGTTTAAAAAAAAATTAATGTGTTTATGTTATTCAGAAAAGCCAGTTGGAATTAGAAATTTATATTATGAAACGCTTTATTGAATGTTTTAATTGTTCCTAAAATCATTTCACAAAGCACAGGTATGCCTATAAATTATTAGAGAGGTAGATACATCGTGAAATTCAGCAACAGAACTTAACAAAATCAACGATGTGCCTCTGAAAGAAACGATGGTTACACTGATATATATATATCATTTGAACTGCTAGTTTTCTATTATGTTTAAAAATAAACACTTTATTCTTAAGAATGAGAAGCGCTGAATTTGTTTCTTTTTCTCCGGGCGATTGGGTTTTTCATAGGTGTCAATTATAAGTGTCCCTCAAACTTTACTCCGCCGGAACCCCCGGCCTTAATGATAAAGGTCCATCTCGAGGTACAAAAGAAACGTGAGGTAGAATTTAATATCCCCATCTTGGTATTATTAAGTGATTCTTTTTGTCACGCGAAAGTAACTTCTCGGTCTGGCGTCGTAATGACAGTTTTTGTGCGGCTGGAGAGTTAATAAAGGCTCCCGCGCGGACAAGGGAGAAATTTGACGTCGGCGAAAGACGGAATTATTTCTCAGAAGTGAAGCCTCGTGGGTGAATACTGTACTCAGATCAAAGCTTATTTTGTTGTATGTTATACTAAGTAAGTAGTGGTGAAAGCCCAAGGTTGATTCGTTATGTTCTAAAGTGATAAACTATTCTTAGGAAATTGAGAAAATTCTATGGTTTTTCAAGAATAATCAGGAATACCCTAAAGTGCCGTGAACCGTAATTAATGTACTTCATAAGTAAGAAAAAGAAAAATTTCAAAATTCTTGAACGGAATATTTTTATAAAAGCCTTTGTTTTGAGCAGGCTCCAAAGGCTCATAAGTTCTTCGAAAGGACATTGATAATTTGTTTTAATGGTCCTTATGAAAAATTGGATTGGGTGGCGGCAATAAGGTCGCCTTTATTCTATTATGCAGTTAAAGGTTGATATTTATAAAAGTATATTATTTTACGAACATTATTTGAGAGGGTAGGCAGTAGCTTGTCAGAAACGGTTTAAGAGAGTTATAGAAAACAGTAAGAAAAGAGAGACAATCATGTACTTATTTTTATAGACAGATTTTTATTTAAAATAAGTTAAAAAAATAATAATAATCCAACTCCACACTGGAGGCTCTGAGGGAAATAATTTCCCTCAAGGCCCATATTATCTTTGGGAATAGTATATGGAGGGTCTTTTGGAGGCTAGGATGGAGTGAACCTGGGTCTTGAACAGACCCATATTGTAAGAGGAAGGGAAACACAGAGGCCGGCAGATCATTCCACAGCCGAGCAACAAGAACGAGTTGTAGAAGCGGCCCGTTCTCAGGTGACAAATATCAACCGTGTCCAAATATTAGGCTGGCGTTTGGCGTGTTTTCCGACTGTGCACCAGTGCCGAAGGGATCAATGACGCTAGTTCCTTTTCTATTAAAATACCGGTAGGACAGCATTCCCACCTGACGTCTGCGCTCCTAAAATTGCAATCCGTTAGTTAAGATAGGCGAATCTATCAAACGGACCGCCCGTTTCTGCACAGGGTTTTTTTTTTCAGATATTTTGTGACTCCCAACCAGAGGTGGGTGTCAAATTCTACAGTGGGCGCAGTTACGATTTGTACAGGATCAGCAGTTGTGTACTATTAGAGTATCTGTGGGCTCCGACCAATACATCCAGCTTCTGAGAGGCTAACTTGACTCTGGGTTCGATGGAGCCCCATACCTGAGCTGGCCAGTATGTCAATGGAGGGCTTGTTGGGAAGATATAGTTTCAAAATAAATTTGTCCAACAAACCAGTTCATAATTAACTAATTACACAAGTGTCTTGAAGCGTGTTTTAGTCCCGATCGCAGAATAACAAAGAATCGGCCCTAGCCAACTAAATCGTGTACACACACGTTTGTCTACATATTATTATTAAGGGGATTTGGCAAAAACGTCTAATAAGAGTTAAACGCCAACTCATCATTTTGTATTTTTTTCTTCATATAATTATTATTATTATTATCACGTATTTATTTTATTGTAAGAAGAACAGGATGAAATAATAATAATTCGAGTTCATTTCTGAAGGTTCACCTCAAGTGCGGAATACATTATAAAACGTATTTCATAATTTGTCGCTGTACCTCATCAAAAAAGAGACCAGCTCTTGTGCTTGGTGTGGAACTTACACTTGCCTATTACAACCTTTTCTGGTTTTTGTATTTTCGTTAAATTGTGATATTTAAGAAAATTAATAACTAAGATTAATCCCCAATCTGATGAGAAGCAGTATGAAAATCACTTATGTTAGAAAGAAAATTAGTATAATTTCAAGTTTTACGTTAATTTTTTTTTAAATTGTTTAGGATTATTTTTTTTCTATGGAAAGATGATTAAAATGGTAAATATCCAAGAAAAAAAAATTGTTTTTATTTTATTTTTGGATAAAAAAATAAAAAATTTCTTTAATATTTGGAGCTTTGAATAATTTTAGGGTTTTGCCTAGATATTTTCTAGTTTTATTTCCTTTGTTGTTTCTCCGATTTTTTATTGCCCTTTTTACGTCGGTGGGTTGGTAGTTCAAAACACGGATAGAAAGGGTATACATTATTTAATCATTTTGCTATAAGAACGCTTTTTCACAATATAATCTTGTTAACTTAAGGAGGTCCTTTGAAATCTGCAGCTGTATGATAAGAATTCACCTTAGTAGAATACTTTTCATGAATTATTTATATGACGCACTATTCCAATATAAACGGTAATTGAATTGATACATTTGCGTATTATTTACATGGGCTTGTATTAACATCGGGGCTTTTTGCAATCCCATTCGAAGCAAACTTATTCACATACACCTTTCCATACGTCTAGAAAGAGAATTCAAACTAACGTACTCCATACAAAGAAAGACCATGAAAGAAGAAATCTCTCTTGCGAACGGAGTGCCCAAAAAGCATTTTGTTTTTTTTTCCCTTCAAAAGACTTCGTTCACTCAATACGCGAAAGCAATGCGAATTTGAAAAGTGAACTAAAAAATCTGAAAGCTTCTTTTCAAAATATCCGTTCGTTTTCAGAGTTTTCAGGATTTTGTGGAGAGTCTGGATCCCATAGAATCTAAATTTCAAGGCTGATGTGAATATTTTATTTTGATGGGATTGGCTCCGCGGGGAGTACCTGCAGTATGGTCTATTACCTCAGAGGTCCCTATTCCGGGTAGAGCCATTGTTAGCCTTTTGACAAACGGTGATACTATTCCAAATACAGCCTTAGAGGCTTTGAAGGTTCCTGAATAGCTTGCGCATAACCAAACATTGGTCGCAGCCAGGGGTGATGTAATCTTTTTATACCTTTTTTTCCAAAAAAAGATCGCGCAGTAGTTTCGTAAAAAATAAATGTCCCGGAGAAAATTAAATGAAGTGTTAACGACGGCACTCTCGCTGGAAATATTTAAATAGAATCGTAATAATATGCAAATAGGCTGGAAGGAGCGTAAGGAAGGTGAAATTACATCGCAAAATACGGTTGATTAACAATCTCTTAGAATATTCCGAGACGAAGAGTCTAAGAAACAAACCTGATGTTATAATCGTAATCAGAAGTCAACATTACATTAGACAAAAGTGCCTTGTTCTATTCAAGTTTGCTCGGCATTATAATATAATATGTAGTTTAGATCTTTTAAGAGATTATTATTTCAGATGGTAGGAACGTTTTACACTTTCAAACGAAACACGGGAGGCGTAGATGTATCAACTAATGCGTGTTTGGTTCTAGAAAATTATTAAAATCTTAGGAAACAAAACTGTTCTTCTTTTTTCACGTGATCTGAATAAGTAGGTAGGTAAATAGATCTATGCAAATACCGGCACAGCGCGAATAAGAAACATCGAAAAGCGAAAAAACGGCAATTTACAACCTCTTGAAGTTATTATTAATACTTGAACGTGAACTCCATGGCCAAAATACAATCATAAATCTAGTTTTATTGGTGTGCTTGTAACAAACGCTTTTTTACATATTCTTTATTTCTACTTTCAATTTTATGTAGGTATTAACCATATATTTATATATAGACATTTGAAGTAGTTATTAGTTATCATTAGAGACCTGAAAATTTCGCGTTTGCGATAACACGAATTTTTAGGCGAAATACGAGAATTTCTCCATTTTCACGCGAAAATCCCAATTTTCGGGTAAATATCCGGTAATTTTCGTGTTTTTTCGTGTTTCTGGTATTTTAAAAAAAATAAAGTATTATTATTCGTTAAATATATTTCTTTGTATATAGTTTTGCCAATCTTGAATAGCCGTGAAATGGAATGTAGCAAACTTCATGTCGAAATTATGTTTCTCTTTCGACTTTCAAAAAAAAACTAACAAAATATAAAAATAAAAGAAAACACAAAATAAAATTTATTAAAAAAATCTGATGAGAAGCAGTATATGTTTTCACCGATTTTGTTGCTAAAATAACTTTTTTCCTGAACATAATTAGAATATCTCCAAAAATAAAGCAATTTTTTCCGGAATCCAGTTATTAAATATGTCGATATTGCTTCGTAACTAGTAAACAGTACCCTTGTATTAGTCAAACAACAAAAACAAAAATTTGAATTAAAGTATATTTGGCAGTTTTCTTCCGAGAAATTTGTTTTACCCTTTAAACGTCAAGAAAGCAGAAACTCGGCGAGAAACTTGCGCACGACTCAGAACAAACTTTACTTCCAGAATAAACTCTACGTATTTAATTTTATTCTCCGTCATAAATAAATTATTTTAAACAGGTGATGTGGGTTTCGGGAGGTCCTGCCCACATAAAAAGAAAGATAGCGAGCATTACTTTATTAAAATGTGCCATTTTATGAGTGGTGGGGGTTCGAACCTTTGTCACTGGGATCCACCGGACTTACGCCTTACCACAGGACTTCCGGGACCGAATACCTGAGCTTTACCTCTGACCCCAATCTGAAAGAGATGAGGGCGTGTACTTTGTTGTTTTAGACTACCCTTGTGAGATATATCTCTCTTTATTAAAGACAAATAGCGTGCTCAGGAAGAAATATACTGCCGTGGTAAGTAAAATTACAGTAATGAAAATAAAACAATAAATTTGTTTATAACCCGAGATTTGTTTAATTTTATTAGAACCGACCGGTTTCGCTTAACACAAGCATCATCGGAGTACAAAATTAAACTGCAAAAATACATAGTTTGTGTTTATATATACAAAATAGAATAAGATAGAACATAACATGGAACAAAGAAAATGAAAATAATAAAATAAAAAAATTTTAAAAATTTAAAAAAAAAAATTAAAATTTTTTTTAAAAAAAATTTAAAAAAATTAAATTTAAAATAATAATAAAAAAAAAATTAAAATTAAAAAATAAAATAAAAAAATTTAAAAATAAAATTACAGTAATTACCAAAAACAGTAAAATTAAATCTAATGTAGGATGTCGTTAAGTTTAGAATTTGTTATGTTTTACAAAAGACATAATTTAATATTATTCGTTTTTCGTATTAAAAAAAGGTTTCATCGCTGTTGGTAAGTAAAAACGGAGTATTTCTGTTTCTGTTTGTAAAAACACAATTCTCATGTTGAAATATCTGTGTTTATATTTACATTTACGAACATACTTTGTTTTAATTTATATCTTGAAATACATTTTCCTCCCGCACTATCACTCTATAGCGGCGCTATAATAACCAGAGGTCACGGGTTCAAATCCCGGCAAGTAAATTTTATTTTTAAAATTTATGTTAATTCACAATTTATTTATGAAAAACAATATATAGTATATTTACGGTTAGTTCCAGACTTCCCCACCTTCCTTTTTCCTATCTCCTTCCCCTCCCCATATCCTTCAGCCCCATAACATACATAACATATTATATCAACATAACATATTGGGGATGACATAGTTTCATTCTTGTGCGGAATTCACATTAAAAAAAAAACGAATTTGACGTGAGAGGAGTCGCATTTTTTGTGTTTATGTTATTCTAAAACGTTTTTAATACATATACAAATATTTTTGTTAAACTTGTAAATACAACGGAACACTTTACTGATTTTTTTACTTACCACAATTACGTAATAAACATTCACCATTTGGTAAATAAAAACACAGTAAAAAATTGAAAAACGCGTATTTTCAACAGATGCTATAATTTTTTTACATCTTATCAAAATGATAATATAGAATAAGTGTCTATAAGTGTCTGTAAGTGTTTTATAAAGAAATCAACACAGTAGATCAATTGTAAATAAGCTGAAAGATTAAACAAACTAAATCCTTCATTCTGGAGAATGACTCCCAAGGTAATTACTGTGTTTTTACTTACCACCGCAGTAAACTGGTGGGAACTTAGGTTTATTTAAATAAGCTTTTTAATTTGTTTTTCATAAAAAGAAAGACAAACATTTCCGGATTGCGAATGACCGATAATATTTAAAATGTTCTTCTACCATCATTATAGGAGGAACACGCCACTTATGCTCAGGGATAGAAAGCAACTATATTATCATTCTAAAATTGGGAATAACCATATAGCGACTATTTCGCCGCCCACAATACAAACAGGCGTATCTCATATTGAGTAACTTTCATTTTATTATGATTTTAAGTTTCACCATTGAGGTTCAGAAAAATTCTTAAATAAAACCCCCATTAGCGAAAGGTATAATAAAATATATAAAAATCCAGCAAAAGATATCGTTTTTTTTTGCTCTCCTGAAATACATATTTTGAAAATTATTAATGCCTTTCGGCTTTAACGTATAAAAGCATAAAGTAAAAGACATAGAATGTAAAGGTGAAACATATGTAAGCAATAAAGAGCCCTTAAGAGCGTGTATAATAACAAAGATAATATTCAAGAATATCTCTAAATAATAAAGCAAGAATAAGCTTCTATTGAAGGTATACGAGTACACAAATTTGGCATGATTAAAAAAAAAATTATTAAAACAAAATTAAGTTATTAATATACTAAGTACGACTAAAGTCATTTCAAGCAACGCTTCAATTCCAAATAGTGATCTTTCACCCGGGCGAGAGAATCTAACACTACTTTAGTCAGGGCATATCATGAATTAGTAAAGCAGTGGAATATTCGTATGTATGAATATGCATTAAGCAAGGAATGCATGCAAAGAAAGCATTTTTCAGCGCACCATTCCCTCTGCCTACCTCTACAATGAAATGAGATATTAGTGTGTTAGCAAAAATAACAAAAAAAAAATATATTTCGTCCTGAAAAAAGTGCGAAGGATTAGATAATAACATACGAGTATACATATTTTAAGACCGTATTTTTTCTCATTTCATTTAAATTCTCGTAAGAACGTTTTGCAAATTAAGACGTCAAACATTTTTTTCAACATTACATTCACGGAATTCTTGAAATTCATGAATTAACAGTAATTTGACGCCAGATAATAAAGAATGAAGCTTTCTTTTGCTCGAAAATAAAAACATTAAGCTACGTCAAATATTACAGTCTAAATAAATAACACAGAAAGCGATAATGAGCGAGGGATGAAATTTCAAATTGGAAAAAAACGTGAGATTGATTTATGATAAAATTTTACAAATTGGTAGTGATTGATCGAATTTATTAATAAGCTTACAGTGCGCTCCCTGTTTAGACCTATTCCTTAGAAAAAAATCCTATACTATTGGATTTGCGAGAAATCAACTATTTTTTATGTTCACCTATTGCACTGCGTAGCTTTGAAATCTAGATGACTGACAAAATGACAAAATCTCTATATATAAAAATGAATCTTTGTCAATGTGTCCTCGATTTTCTTGAAAATTGCTCAGCCGGTTTAGATAAAACTAGCACAGTTTGTTTTTATTATAGCCGGGAAGGTTTAGTTAATAGTTTGAGTAGTATCCAATATGTAAAATTGTTGCTATAACGTTTTAAAATTAGTATGAAAAACATTGAACGCGCCATGTTGAATTAAGGTTCGCCCATTGATATACCACTCTGGTTAGCCACAGATTACATATTTAAAAGAAGAAGGTTTATTTTGGTAAAATATTTTTAAAATGGAAGAGACGATTAGGTTCCTGCGTAGGGACTTTATTATTTAGATACATTTTGAAAAAATAAATGTTTATAATGAAATAAAATTTTCAAATGAATGTTTCTTTGTTTCGTTGTTTAGAGATAGCAATAGTCTTCACAACGCATTACTTTTGCTGTCAAATTAATAATGGCACGCAAACGACAAGCAGGAATTCACACTATATTAAAAAAAGCTGGTTATACATTAGCTAATAAGTTCATATTTATTGATGAATGTTAAGTTTAATTTTTACAAATCCATTTTAATTAAATAATAACAAATATTTAATTATTGAAGAAGTTAATTTTAACAACTCTTAAAGAATAAGAAACAACAATTCAATTGTTTTTTAAATTTCTTCCAAAGATGTGTAATGATTGCGTGGCGTTGTTATTAATATAATAAATAAGAAGAAGTTTGTTTAAACCACAGTTAATACATAAATGTCTACATGTTTCAGGGGCAAAGCTTTCCTTATCATGATATTTTATACACTAAAAATAATGACAGGCATAGATAATATCGCCACGAGATTTATTTAATTTTAAAATAAATGTGGTTATAAACAAAGTTATTGTATTATTTTCATTACATATGTCTAACCACAAAGTGACAGCTTTCTATAAAAAAAAAATTTAAAAATTAAAAAAATAAAAGTATTAAATTAAATAAAAAAAAATTAAAAATAAATAAATAAATAAAAAATAAAAAAATAAAATACAATAATAAAAAAAATTTTAAATTAGTATTTATTTAAAGTTCATCGTCATAGTTAAATAATTTTTTAAATATGAGTTATTATTAAATCAACCAAGACGGTTCGAATCCGAGCGGTAAGTAGCGGTGACCGCGTTGCGTTACACGAGCGTCATACGATCACGCGGGATGAATTTACACAGACAGAATTTAGGCACGAACAACCGTGTGACGTGGTTCCAATGGTATTTACGTTTGATGAGATGGTGTTTTAACCACTTATAAATAACGATGTAAAACTTACATATTCAGAATCAGCGTTTGTTGAACACATAGTTTTTAGGCCATGATGTTTTTCATTGGAGTTACTTATTGTGAAATAGACGAATATACTTAAAATATAAAAGTAACACTCGTGACTGGTATTCGAACCCAAATCCTTTAGTCTAAAGTGCTGTTTATTCGTTTATTTCATATTTTCACTGACAGTTGTTAATACTATATTCTTCAATTAGTAAATATTGCAATGAGGTTTATAAGCTTCAATTATTTAATCCTAATAAATTGGATAAATAATAGCTGTAATAAATAATAAAAACTATTTTAATTTACCATCAATTCTGTTTTGTTTTGGGTAGCAGTCCGCGGAGTAAAAATAGTCAACCTCCGATAGGAGAGAATCAATTACAGGACAACACCATCTTACTATCGTATAAACGGCTAATTAGATGACGGCGGCGGTCATAAAAATGTCTATATATATTAATACACACTAACCACTAATCAAAACAGTTAGTAAACAGAATCTTCGCTAAACAGACGTGTTGTCATTTTGTACTACTCGCAACCCTTATGCAGTAGCCGTCCGGCTCACTCCACACACCAATGATACCTAAAATTATTTTTTTATAATATGGACACATCTAACGGGTTTCCGAGGCACTAGTTATTTCTCCACAATTCAGTAATGCATGGGTTAACTACATCCGTGACGTCTGTTTCACCAGGCTGACTAAAGCGGTAAAAAAAAAATTACTGATCACAATGAGCCGTTTATAATCCGCAAAATGAAACCATCGCGACGTTTTATGGTGGTTTGCTGTCTTAAATACAGTTTTCGCGTGTATTTTGCACGATTTAGTTCGTTTTCAATGCATAAATGAGAATCGAACTCATGAAAATAGAATTTTTTGCAGAAGACTACAACAATAATTTCTCATTTTAATATTTTTAACCATTATTATGACACAATAAGTTCCAGATCTTGGCAGATTTTTTGTAGTATAGTAACTAAGTATAGTAAACTATTTGTATTATTTAGGACCGTTAGCAAACCTTATTGACAGCCCTGCCATCCTCGCCAGTATTAAATTAATTGTACCGACGAGGAACACAAGACAAATTGTATCATTTTAATGCAACACTTACACAACCAACTATCAGTCTCATTCATTAACCAATAGGATGCATGATCTGGGCAACAAGTTTGGAGGTATTGTTGATATATTTGCTGACTCTATTTATACAATAAAGAGTCATCGATGCCAGAACTTTGATGAATCCTACAATATGTAGTATTGTAGCGTGGATAATGTAGAATTAATGATTTGTGTTATAATATTGTTTTAGTTTTCTATTTTACGTCACTGTTAAACGTTTAAAAAAAATTGTTTATTACTTTATGATTTGAAATCTCTATGTATTTTTGATACCTCTTTATATTATGCTCTAAAATCAATGTAAAAGCCCAGATGGCCATATAACTAAGATAAATAATCTAATGACGGTTAAGTTGCAAAATAATACATTTTACTTCAAAAAGCTCAGAAAACGTGATTTTGACGGTGAAAATGTCAAAATTGCATGCAATCAAAATACCAACAAAGTGTTTTTACAGGATATGTCCGATTCACTGAGTAAATTCAATTGAAGTAAAAAATTAACATAGAGAACCTCTATTCAGAACTAAAACACTGTTTTCATACGGAATAATTAGCTCTATTATGAATAACAAACCTTCCTCTTCCCCTCTCTCCGTATTGCCACCTAAAGGTACCTGGAGCGCTATTCTGGCCCTTTTTAAGGAAGATTCCTTATCTTTTTCCTTAGGCTTAAAGACATAACTGCGGAATTCTGGAAAGACATAGTAAAAAATCCTAAACGGATTGTCAACCAGTACGTGTACCTAGGTGTTACGGTGGATTGTAATATGAAATGGGAAGTACAAATTTCCAACCTCTGTAAGCGACTTCGAGCCATTGCAGGAAGACTCCACAAGGTAAAATTACATGTGCCTATAAAAACTATGAAACTAATTTATTTGTCTCTAGCAGAATCGACTATAAAGTGTGGTATAACTTCTTGGGGACACTCCTGTAAGACCAACATAAAACATTTACAGCTGATTCAAAATGCCATGGTAAAATTGCTAGTAAGTAAAACAGTTTTTTAGCAAAGGCGAGACATTGATATCATGTACAAATCAATTAATATATTACCTGTTCGTGGTCTTTTGTGGCGAATTCTATTGCAACATATATCTGAAAGTCCGTATAAGGCAGTGGTAGATTATGTACACAATACACGTTTCACACAAATTATAGGAATGATAGTGCCAATATTTCAAAATAAATATGGTCAACGAACCCTTGAATACATTGTACCATTTATATTTAACAAATTGCCGTACGAATTTAAAAACAATTGTCCTATGATGAAATTCTCACTGATGTTAAAGTGTTGGCTTTTGGAAAGTAACCTTGTGTATTGATGGTAACAAATATGACGGTCTCCTTGGTTGTATAGCTCCTGGTGTATTTACTGTCACGGTGTTACTATTATATTTAAGTCTATCCTCATTGTAACCAACCTGCACTGCTGTTTTATGTATATATGTATATATTTTTTAAAATTTTATTTCTTAATTTATTTAATACTTACTGCTGTTTTATGTATATATGTATATATTTTTTAAAATTTTATTTCTTAATTTATTTAATTTTTGATATTTGATATTTACGTAATAGTTATATTATTATTATTATTTTTGTAATATTAATGTTTTTATAATGTTGATATTTTTAAAAGTATTGATGTTTTTATAATATTATATTTTTATAATATTGATACTTTTATAATATTGGTACTTTTATAATTTTGATATTTTTTATGATATTGACATTTTTATAATATTATTTAAATCGGTGTTATAAAATTGGACTCTAGTATCTCAATAACAAAACTGTAATGCTTTTACCATTATTTTTTCTCTTTAATTTTTTTTTTCAACTTATGTACATCACAAGATGAATGCGCCTAAATAGAATAATTTTGCCCTACATTTGTATGATGATTGTAATTTATTGTTGTATTATATTATATTGTTGAAATAAACTCCTGCTGACAAGCTACTTGCAGTGGCTTAGCGGGTATAAGTTCCCACTGTATATAATTAATATTATACAATAAAAAAAAATAAAAAAAATTTAAAAAAATAAAAAAAGAGATTATTTGAAAGCACAAATTAATGAAATATCTTCAAGTGACAATAAGTTTTGAATCAAAACTGCTTAAAATAATTACATTATATTATAATGCGTCGTAATATATTTTTATTTTATTTTTAAATATCATAAATACTCCATTTAACGCCGTATTACGTTTTGTAAAAATGTACCTACCTCACTATACAGTAATGATCTCCTTTTGTCAATAAATCTAAAAGTGACATTTTATGTCGTGGTTAATCTATGCCGACTGTAGAGGTGGGTTATTCCACTTATTTTACGAACTCAGTTCCAATTCCGAGTTCAGACACACGGACTCGATTCCTCGGACTCGGTCCTTCATTCCCTTCGGTCAGCTCGAGTCCGCCGTTCCGGAATCAAAAATCGTTAAAAATAACACTATCGAATAGTTTTTGACTCCAATACAAAACTCTAGTTGTTCATTGAGTGAGAGTTCGGAAAGAGAGAATCCAGTGTCGGAGTGAGTACACCGCCTTAGGAATCGGATTCATTGGACTCAGTTCGGCCGGAACGACTCTCCTCTATGCTGCGCCTATCGTGAATTGCCAAAAATGTCAACATCTATATAATGTTGAATATTGTTTACTAACTATTACTTTTTAAAGTTATTGATAACGTAATTGGTAACTTACTTAATATTCAGTTTTTCTCTTATTAAAACTACGCAAATATTGACATGTTTAATGGATATCGTTCGCTAAATTCAGCTGAAAGCTGTCATCCGAGAGAACCGGAACAGTAGTTAAGCAATAAGTCTTTAAGCCTAAGAAAAAGAATAACGAATCTTCCTTAAAAAGATCGGGAATTGCGCCCCTTGGTTAGTTTTAACATTTTATAAAAGAACAATAATTATACATATAAATGTGCCAATTTACCTAGAATTCGAAATGTTTTATTTTTATTCCGGTTAAACCGTCATTCCTCTAATACCCACAACTAACAGTGGGATTACTGTATTCCCCAGATGTTTTCTAATGCCAAAAGACAAAAAAAAAACATCAACAAAAAAGCACAAAATTTGTTCAGCATCCAAATTAACGATCTTCATATTCACATCCCGCCAATTACGTCGTAACACTATACTATCATACATTAAGACCTGTAATAGTATGGTATCCAAGGAACTAAGAAATAATGGATGACAATAACTTAAAACACAAGAGCGAAAGAGCATTGTCACACGCAACTATAGTGGGTTAAATTTTTCTTATTTTCGTGGTTTTACGTAGAATATAAAAAAATATAGCACCGACTACGTTCCCAAAAGTTCTTTTCAAATAAATAAAAATTAAATTACCTTTCGGGATAGCTTTCAGAATGAAATCTTTGCCTAATTACAAAATATTATGCATATCGGAACTTAATAATTACAGTTTTTTTTTTTAAATTTTATTACATACTTTGCCAAGTGGCAAAACATTTTTATCAGCATTCTTGTTATATACTTTGCCAGTTAAGTGAATCCTTTAAAGCTCAGTACCTCATGAATCAAATGATGTTGCGATCTTATTGTAACGCATTAACGGCATTGACGAACATTTCTAAATTTTCCGATGCAAAAAAATTGACAAATTTCACAACTCACCAATTTCTGGAGCTCAGTCTTCGAGAGTATTTGCTGAGATTCTGTTAAATAGATATACATACTTACTGATGCCATATATCCTAGACGCTGTGTAGATGTTTTAGGGTTATAATTTTTTAGTTAGATGGACCTTCCCCAAGGCTTAGAATTATAAATCAAGATAAAATATACAGGGTGCATATCATAATAAAAATATCCATTTTTTTATATTGCCGTTTATTGACTTAAATCACCTCAAAGGCTCTTTAAATCTTGGTAATGTTTAAATAGATATGTTTTTAGACTTTTCTTAAATGTTTCGAAATTACTTTCTGACTACAAATCAATTGGAAGGTCGTTCCAAGAATGTTGAAGGTCCTACAGCATCCATGATATTTTGGGATCTTTCTTGGCTATGGGTCGGATTCTTGGGTATACAAATTCAGCATTAAAAAGACGACGCGACGTCCGGGTAGTAATTTAATACATGACTTGGGAGCCCCTGATGGGATCAAATTGCTCATCATCACGGGTTTGGGGATGACAACTTGCGGACGCGGCCCTGGCAACAGCCAAGTATTCCTTAGGTGAAGCCACCAGATTCAACAATTTTTGTGTAACAGATGTTCAGATGTAAGGTTAAACGACTTTATTAAACATTTTCGTTAAAGTAATCATTAACGGAGCAAATTTTATTTAAATTTTGGCAATTTTGCTGATTTAAAAAATCGACATGTTTCTAAAGCTTTGTTTTGACAAGATTTTTTAAAACATGTGAATAACTTTATTTAAACAGGTAATAAAAAATAAAAAATTACTTTCGCAAAAAATATATTACAATTATGTCAAACATTAATAAAAAGGGTATGAACAGACGAAGACCAACATAATGTTAATAATACCAAATAATGTAAATTTAACAAAATATTGTAAAAATGGGTTCGATTTAAGGGTCAGCAGTCAAAAATGGCCCTAAACACCACTTCATGGTTTGCTAACTAAAGCAATACCATAAATGATTTTTATGTAAATTCTACATGGGTTCTTAACGGTGCATAGTTATCAATAGGGTAACAAATTGTCTGAAAATGGGTGCTCTGTGAAAACCAGTGAAGGCGATTTTGAATGTTTTACCTAAATTTCTAGTACATATTTCATCTAGAATTTAAAGGATCGCAGTTTGAGAATTTTTTCATGTGTAAACTAACACATTTTTACAACTACCCTTTTAGAATTTACATATTAATCATTCATAGTATTTATTGCTTTAGCAGACTACAAAATGTGTATTTCCAGGTGCATTGAATATAAAGTCCAGTATCGGGTAGCATGACAGACATGACTGCAATAGAAGCCATCGAACAAGGGAACATTTTGCTAGAATATGTCATAGACCCAGGAACATTGAGCGATTTGCCAAACAATACGGTATTATACCATTGTTCTACCTGACAAGGCACAAGCACAATTGAGTACGGCGTATCAAGACAACGAAGTGAACACTCAAGTTAAGAGGAAAACGTCATACAGTAGATAAAGGGTTTACGCACGGAAATCTGTAATAATCTTAAGAATATTAGTTAAACTTTAAAACAAAAGTTATTGAATGATATTATTTTGGATAGAATAGGAATTTGTACCCGCTAAGCCACTGCAATTAGCTTGTCAGTATGAGTTTAGTTCTACAATTTTTATATAATACAACAATAAATAAAATGAACAATGTAGACAATGTACACAAGTTAACACATTATTAATTTAATTCATTCATTTTTCCGGTATTTTTGAATTAATAAATTACCAAACATCCAATTAAGTTTAATATATCGTATAAATATAATATCTATAACAGGTTCTGTAAA